>MJUU01045923.1:2957-106837 GCA_002080025.1 Modiolus philippinarum
TTAGGACATGGGGGAAAGGTTTCCGATGTCCAAGACTTCAATATGGCACCTGTTGCCATGAAAATGGCAAAAAGGCGGGAAAATCAAACTGCTCAGAATTGGATGAAAATTTACAGAAAGGTTGCTTAGGACATGGGGGAAAGGTTTCCGATGTCCAAGACTTCAAAACATTTTTTTTTAATTATGGATTTCCTTTGTTTGGGTTCTAGTGCTGCTGATGAGGAATAAATTTCCGAAATGGCCATACAGCTCATTAAAATTATTGCAGTTGGAGTTAACATATGTGTTATGGTCTCATGTTCATTTACTCCATATCCTTTCGTAAAATATTCAATATGGCACAGGTTGGAATGGAAACGACAAAAAAGGTGGGAAAATCAAAATGCTCAGAATTGGTTGAAAATTAAGAGAGAAGGTTGCTAAGAACATGGGGAAAACGTTTCCGGTGTCCAAGACTTCAAAATGATATCCATTGCCATGGAAACAGGAAAAAAGGCGGGAAAATTAAAAGTGCTCAGAATTGAATGAAACTCTACAGACAGGTTGCCAACAATGCGTGGAAGGGATTTGTTGCTTGGATTTCTGACATATTAAAAAAATTTTCATCTTTGTCCGATTTCATTGAAAATTTTTTCTAGGTAGATTGTGACGATGCGATTAAAGATGGAATCATCGACTTAGACGTCTGGGGCGACATCAGCTATTGCTTGCAATTGCAAATCTAGTTATTATTATTGTTCTTCCACACATTTTTGTCCGGACTATTTTGAGAAAACGGTTTGACGTAAGGAAATGAAACTTGGCAGGAAGTTAGATCACCATGACGAGAAATGCAGGTTACCGAAAAAATTTTCAAAATGGCCGCCATTTCCAAGATGGCCGCCAAAATACGTCAAAATTTCAGTTAGATTTTGACGCTGCGAACAAGATGGAATCATCGAATTGGCCGCCAGGGGCGACATCAGCTATTGCTTGCAATTGCAAATCTAGTTCTTATTATTATTCTTCCCTCTTCTTCGCAACTCAACATGTCCGGAAGTTTTCTCGGAGAATATTGGTCCGATCTTTATGAAACTTCACAGGATGATAGATACCCATGCCGCGGGGTGCACTTGGGTCTTGAAATTTTCAAAATGGCGGCCGTTGCCATGGAAACGGAAAAAAGGCGGGAAAATTAAAAGTGCTCCAAATTGAACGAAACTTCACAGGAAGGATGTATACAAATAGTAGAACACATTTTTGGGCCCAAAAAATTCAAAATGGCTGCCGTTGCCATGGAAACAGAAAAGAGGCGGGAAAATTGAAAGTGCTCCAAATTGAATGAAACTTCACAGGAAGGATGTATAAAAATAGTAGAATACATTTTTGGACCAAAAAAATTCAAAATGGCCGCTGTTGCCATGGTAACGGAGAAAAGGCAGGAAAATTAGAAATGCTCCAAATTGGATGAAATTTCACAGATGGGTTGTCAAGATTGTGCTGAACTCAAATAAAAAGCAATCTCCTGTGTCCATGGGAGGTTTGGGAGACTTTTATGTTTGTATCCAAACATAGGAACACTAGTTATTATTATTATTCCAGCCAAAGTTTGTCCAGTCAATTACTCAGCGATGCATGGTCAGAAGTTCATGAAACTTGACATATAGTTGGATCACCATATGAAGATGTGCGTTTTAATATTTTTTTCCAAAATGGCCGCCATTTCCAAGATGGCCGCCAAAATACGTCAAAATTTCAATTGGCTGCCAGGGGCGACATCAGCTATTGCTTGCAATTGCAAATCTAGTTATTCTTCTTCTTTCTTTCTTTCTTTTTTTTCTCCCGCAAGTGTGTCCGCCCTCGTTCTCGGCCATCTTACCACCGATCTTAATGAAACTTGACATAGTGATAAAGAACCATGTGTAGATGTGCAGTCTGGTCTTGAAATTTTCAAAATGGCCGCCGTTGCCATGGAAACTGAAAAAAGGCAGGAAAATTCAAAGTGCTCCAAATTGGATGAAATTTTACAGGAATATTGTACAGGATGTGTAGAACCTATTTTGGGTTTCAAAATTTTTCAAAATGGCGGCCGTTGCCATGGAAACTGAAAAAGGCGGGAAAATTAAAAGAGCTCAAAATTGGATGAAATTTTACATGAGATAGTACAAGTTGTGTAGAACATATTTTTGTGTCAAAACTTTTAGGGAAGATTGTACAAGTTATTTGGAACTTATTATGGGTCAAAAATTTTCAAAATGGCGGCAGTTGCCATGGAAACTGGAAAAAGACGGGAACATTTAAAGTGCTCCAAATCGAATTAGATTTTACTGAAAGATTATGCAAGTTGTTTGGAACTTATGTTTGGGTCAAAATTTTTTATAATGGCGGCTGTTGCCATGGAAATGGAAAAATGGGGGATTAAAAGTCAGCTCCACATTTGAAATTTATGGGAGTTCGTTTGGGAGACTGTGTTTGCATCCAAACACAGTTATTACTTGTTTTTAGCTCACCTGACCCAAAGGGTCAGTGTGAGCTATTGCCATCACTTGGTGTCCGTCGTCCGTCCGCCCGTTGTATAGCTTTTCACATTTTCATCTTCTCATCTGAAACCACTAAAGGAAATTCAACCAAACTTTACAGGAATGCTGTATGGAAGGTCCTCCACAAAGATTGCCCATTTCCTTTGGATCCGATAAAAAACATGGCCACCAGGGCGGAACTTAGGTTTAACATAGGACCTTATGGGAAAAATCACATTTTCAGCAACTCCTCTGAAAATACTGAAGCAAAGTCAACCAAACTTTACAGGAATGATGTATGGAAGGTTCTTCGCAAAGATTGCTCATTTTGTTCCGATCCGATAAAAAACATGACCGCATTTTCAACATCTGCTTTGAAATTATTGAAGTAAATTAAACCAAACTTTACAGAAATGATGTATGGAAGGTCCTTTACAAAGGCTGCTCATTTTGTTGGGATCCGACAAAAAATGGCTCCCAGCATGGAACTTGGTTTAAAATGGCACCCAATATGAAAACATCTTTTTCATCACATGTGCTAAAATTATTGAAGCAAATTCAGTCAAACTAAGATTTCTGATTTTGTTTTTGATCTGATAAAAAACAAGACCCCACGCACAGAACATATTTTAACATAGGATCCTATGGGAAAAACATCACTTTCATCACCTATTGTAAGCATTTTGTCAGGTGAGCGATTCAGACTCAGTATCTGAGCCTCTAGTTTCTAAGAGCAGTAATCAGAAGATCTTACGTATGCAATGGTAATGAAGGTCCAAATATCATTAATAAGCTGACAATGCAGAGTAGAAATAATTGATATTGTTAAATTGGTATGTATCAACTACAAGTTAACTTAGTAATTAATTACTTTTTTTCAATAGGCTATGCTGCTGGAAAGAAATGGAACATTCATGGCGGCGGAGCAAATTATCTTTGCATGACAAAAAAGCCAGAATATACCAATCTACAGTCGCCCAACGTTGGCAAGAATTTGTATGGTGTCGAAACTGACATAAATGGATTAACTCCAAACATCGTAGACAAAGACTTTTCATGTGCTGCATGTTTAACACCAAGAACATCTGTGCTGATGATACCTGGTCAGAAGTCCTGTCCTAGTGGATGGACGATAGAGTACTGGGGTTATTTAATGTCAGAATCGAATGCTGGAAGTCGACAGCCAACAGAGTACATATGTGCTGATCACCAGCCTGTCGGAGTACCTGGAGGAGATGGAAATAATGATCAGGCAATCGTTTATTTAGTCGGAGGGGTGTGTGGATCACTGAAATGTCCTCCGTATGTCGAAGGAAAGCCATTGACGTGTGTCGTCTGTTCTCACTGAAACTCGATGTTATATCAATAAATAAATGGTTAAATTCTTAATGTATTTATTTTTTTCCAAACCTCTATCTGTCAGATCAGAATTCATCATTTGTAGCACAGTTTATTTGACGCAACCTACGATTTTTAATCCAAAAGTAATAAGCATAAAAAATCAAAGGTAAAACTAGTTTAACGAATTCTCCCAAACTAGAGACTGCGCCTGTATCGCTTAATTGAAGAAATGCTGAACATGCCTATGCTGATGTCAAAAATAATATCGTTCCAATGGGGTCCAATTTTAAGCTATGTTCTCCACTGGCACCCATGTTTTTGTCAGATTCAACAGAAAAGAGTCATCTAGGTAAAGGACCTTAAAGACATCATTCAAATACAGTTAAGGTATTTGCTTCCGTAATTTCAGAGTAGATGATGAAAATGACGATTTTCCTCGTAGGTTTCAATGCTAAAATACGTTCAGTGAGGGCAGCTATATTTTGTCAGGTCGATATGAAATGAGCAATCATTGTAATCGACATTTAATACATTATTAATGAAAAAGTTTTGTTGAATGGTATCAGACGAGAAGATAAATATATTATTTTCTCTAATTTCTAGCAAATGTAACGCCAGACCAATGTGATAAACAAATTTTTCCTCTCTAGAGAGAGAGGACAACTGACGTAAAATTTCCCGCCAAATCTATTCGACACATAATCATCAGTATTTTACATTATGTCATTAGAGAAACATTTTCTACAAATTAAACACGTTAATTATAACATTAAATAAATTTTCAAATGTTTAAAAACTCGACAAGCCTCTTTATGTAACTCGATGTGAGGAATTTCATAATCAACTTAGTTCTCGATGTAAAACTATATTTCCCAGGGGATTCAATATTAAACTTTGTTCAGCCCTGGCGGCCATGTTTTCGTCGCATCTGACCAAAATGCGCAGTCTTTGTAAAGGACTTTGATACATAATTCCAAAGTTCAGTTTCATTTGCTGCAATAGTTTCAGAGCAGTTGATGAGAATGTTGATTTTCAAAGGTCCAGAATTTATCATTTGTAGCACCGTTTATTTAACGCAACTTTTGATTGTTTACGCAATCTAACTATGATATTATCCCAGATAAAAAGAGTTATGACACAAAACAAACGGAAAAACAGACAAAAAGTAAATTATTATAAACGTTCTTTCATTTCATTGGTCTGTGATGTAGAAACAACAGTGGTAAATAACATTGATAATTTTTCTTTAATATATCCATTTTTTGGAGGGGGTATTTATACCAATATATAACACTTTTGGAAATATATTTTTACTCCTACAAATAGGATGGAAATAAAAATCCCGCTTTAAAAAATGGATAAAGTAAGTGAGAACCGAACCAATGATCATCATACTTCGATGAGATCAGCCTCATAACAGATCGGCTAGGAGAGGCGCACAGTTTGTGCCAATAGGTATTCCGATAGTCTGTTGAAAAGCAAGTCCTCCAAACTGGACAAATATATTGTCGATCAGAACCTCTAACATTTTAATCACATCTTTCTCTGTATATTTTTTCTCCGATTCGGAGTCATTTTTCACAAAGTAGGCTTGTTCGCTACCTACAACAATGTACCTATCTTCGTTCACCGCTCTTACGTGAGAAACATATATGAATTAAACCTTTCAGCCGAGATTTTAGTTGATAATGAGTAATGGTAGTGTAAAGTGTGGAGAAGTCGAAAATAAAATAAAATTTGCACGACCTTTCTTCTTTCTTTCTTCTTTATATCCCTCCACTACTTGGAGAACCACTATCAAACGATTGTGTGCTAACTGTGTACGTTTAAAGTTTAAAAGTTAAAACAATGGATACAATATTCCAAGATCCATATACATAAATACGAAATTTGTTAATCCACCACCCTAATCCCTGTTCACCATCACATTATTTATCCTCCACCAGTTATAATACATTAATATCCATACAACGGATATAGAATTCCACCACCATATATACACAAAGTTCTAAATAACTGCTAGCTGTTGTTACTGCTAACGATACAGTTCACTTTTGTCATCTAATTCACACCAACTATGATAAATCTCCGTCTACATGTATATACTGTCTATATATTAACCCCATATTTTGTATTTGCTATACTTATCTCTAAGCACTGTATTCCTACCCTAACTTTTAACAAAAACTATCAATAAAATCTAAAATTTTGGAAAATTCCAAGTTAAGATATAAAAGTTACTTAAAATCTAAAAACAATGTATATTTAAAACCTAAAAGCACTAGATGTATTGGAACAACCTAAATATAATAAGGTTATGTTGACCTCAAAATTAGACAAATACCTTTATGTCTTAGTTTATCCCTAAATAAATTCTAAATTCTAAATTCAAATTTTATAAGAATTTATATATAGGCAGGAGCCCCAAGGACACCCTCACCTCAAAAGGTCTTCATGGCAATTCCAAGTTGAATGATTCGTTCATGGTGTAGAGCAAAGCATAGCCCCCTGGATAAAGATTCCACTTCGTCCACTATATTGCAATTTTGGAATTTCATTGGAACTTTTGGATTGGTCACATCAAGAAGTAATTGTACAAATAACTTATCATTTTAGATTACTTTATATGTCAATTCCTCATCAACAGAAGAAAGTGTAGAAATTCGTGACTTTGTCTATAAACATGGATCTTGCGGATGATAAGAAAGTGTGCTAATAAAATCAGTAGTCTCATGACATAAACAAATGTGGAATTAAAAAAGATAAAAATGCCTCCAAAAGCCAGAAAAAACTCTGTCCAAAAAAGTAAATTTTTCAAAATAAACCGAGATTGTCACGATGATACTAGTTATAATGGCACATCCTTCATTCTGATAATCAATAAACGAAATACCGAAGTTACTTTAATTTTGGTTTCTGTATATGGTCATTTGTCAGTTAAATATGATTCAGATAAAAACAAATGGGGATATATGGAGTATTGTTCACCTCTGGTTGAAGACCCTCAGGCGACATCAAGGTGTAGACAGGAATAAAAGCCCTGTCCTTGATAAACTCGAGTTTTTTATGTATCGTGTGCGTTTTTTGTCAAATGTACATTCACTCCATATCCTTTCATTTTCCCTTTACATGCACGTGGGGTTTTTATTTTGAAAATAACAGTCGTTTATGAGCTCCAACCTTTTTGAACTGCGTTTTCCGGGTTTAAACACAAGGGCACCGGGTTCCAACACTAGGGATCCGGGCTCTGTGCCCACCCACTAGGGCTAAGGGCTCCACTTAAAGGAATCCGATAGATATATAAGATATACACCATTACCGTCGCCGATTGCGACGAATGTCGCGATATTGTTTCTGTTGCTTGTTTTATTTGAAGCTGTCTTTTCCTGATAATACACACACACACACACACACACAAACACACACACACAAAGTCTTTCCCGAAACATCCTCCCAATTTCGGGGTTCTGTGCCACGTACACAATGTACGTTCCCTTCTACAAGGGCAAGTATTCTTGGTTCAAATATGTATAAATTTCCTTGAGAGAACGTACATGTACATTGACTCAGAAAATCTGACTTTGAAAGAACCTTTCAAATGTCTAGGTCTAGGTCTATGACGGAAACAAAATGGATCGAAGATAAATTCCACCCGCATACTTTTTGTAAGTATTGGTGAGAATCTAGAAGTCTAAAATCAACAATGTAACGTACTTTAGTATAAGTTTTCAGTGTTTTCGCAAACTTATTTTACAAATACCAATTTCACCTTTTTCATATCAAAAAAAAAAAAAAAAAAAAAAAAAAAAAAAATGGGATAACGAAGACGCCATATAATATTCTAATAGTTGATGCCTTCGGGATATATGATTACCCCTTCATATCTCCTTCATGCATTTTGGAATGTATTATAATAATATTCAGTTTTGGCAAATAAAAATTTTCAAACGTCAAAATAGGGGCGAATAGCGGGTATTTTACCTATCTTCCGTTCTATTTATAACGCCATTATTTTTCCAGTGCCTGCTATTGATGACCCATTGTTTTCATAATTATGCATTTTTTATATTTTCCCTTTGCTATATATTCTTTCTCTCCCATATGCATTCTTTTCCTCAAGATCGCCCTTTTTATTTCACTAACTTTCACCTTATTCAGTCTTCCCCAATCTCCATTACTTGCACTTTTTTTCCGCACCAACCCCAACCCCAACCCTTAGTAACAAAGGCTTCCTGCGCTAGAATAGGGAATTGCTTTTCACTTGAACTGTGCCCATCACAAACAAAACGATGCAAGTAAACGGAGATTAAAACGTCTATACATTTAAGTTTATATTACATGTATAAATACTAGTAAGAAAATACCGAAATGATTGCAATTATAGCGTCATGCTGATTTTACATATTTTACGTCGTGGGAACCATCTTTGGCAAGCTATATCTCAAAAACAAGGACGGTGACATATGTTTTTCTTTATACATATGGATTGAGGATGCTAATTTTATAATTACATTGTGCTAGTTTTTAGTTTATATTCGTACCTTCTGATGTACAGAAATGTTACAAAAACGAGAAATTTGGGGTCAACAGTATGGATTTTCCCTATTTGGCTTTATTGTCTTTGTAAATTTGGCACCGAATATGACAATTTCGATTAAAAAAAAACAAAAACAAAACCAAAAAAAACAAAAAAACAAAACAAAAAAACACACGGTGACCTCTTAGTTGAATTTCATTTTCTGATGTAACATAATACAATGAGTATATAAGAAAAATTATATGGCAATCGAAATCGTTTTCTATTGGTATCCTCGGACCTTAAAGCAACATGACTTTATTTTTCTTTCCAAAATCGAAATTTATAGGTAAAAGAAATTATTTATAAAGTAGAAGAAATCGAATTTTCGACAGAAAGAGATGCCAGTTGTAATTGTTCTCGTCCTGAAATAAAGAATGATGTAGATGAAATGGTGTTCATTAGATGTACCGTTGCGCATCTGCTATGTTTTGTTGTTGATTTATGTCTCCAATTTGATTAATTTTCACACCCGTTCATTGTGTTTCCAGTGTGCCTCATAATCTTTTCAGGTGTCTTAAAATTGATAGGAAAACTGTAAAAGTCAATACAAGTCCACATACCTTCAGGAGATAAGATAAGTAAACTAGACCTACAGTGTTGTCAACCATATTGTTTAGTAAAAGAAATGGTTGTGAAAATTAACTTTATGCTATATGTGTTGTTTCTTATTTCCATGTTCGGGAATTTGATAGCAGCCCTTTCTTTGGAAGAGAAGTTTGAATTAATGGAACGTAAGCAAGAAATAATGGGAAGAAAAATAAAAGAGTTGGAAGAGAGAGTTTATTTTTGTGAGGCTTCAAAAATACCAACAAAACGTAAGAATATTCATTTTGTTATATTGTTTTTTATTGAAACCGACATGTAGAGACTTTTTATATAAATGTTGTGATTTTCGGCACATAGCAGCAATGCTGTGTTAGTGCTTGTTATCTTCTGCTTATTGTTCAGGTTATCGACAACATGGAAACAATACAAGAGTTGATTATTACACATATTGAAGCCATTTGCAATAATTTCGCATTGTTTGATTCAGTTTACTCGGCTCTTTGTTTGTATATTGCATAGGGTTTAACATCACTTTAGCAGTATTTCAGCTTGGTCGTGGCATTTACATTTTATGGTTGATGACACAGGAGTATCCGAAGAGAACCATAGGTCTTGGGAAGGTTAGTGATATACCCTATCACGTACGGTTGAAAGTCGAGTGGTTTACAAAAACGGACAAAAACTAATAAAGCAGTGGTGATAACTCGAGAGATACTCATTGCAACAGTTCACTTAATTAAGAAATCATTTACCTTTTGTACATTTCCCCCGAAATAAGGTAAACGGGTCTAAAAATCAATAATCATAAAAAAAAAACAAAAACAAAAACAAAAACAAAAACAAACAAACAATCAAAACATTAAAAAAGCATAAAACATGCTTTTTTACCGTGTGTTTGTGGAGATTTTGTCTCATATGCATTTACTCCATATTCATTCTGGTATATTTCAGTTTGGGGTTTGTCTCTCCTGTAATGTGGAGTCCGTAAAAGATTCCCCTTTGATTTGACCTTGGAAATTTCAATTGTACCACATAGTACCTGGGTTGAATGTGAAAGGTTAAAGGTGTTTATCTTACCGTTAAAAAAAACAATCAAAGATGTTACGAAACTTTCAAATAGCATAATTCCCGAACGGTTAAAAATAGAACTTCGATCCAAATGTAAGGAAGGTCCGGCATAACCTACCAGACATTTTTTCGCACTTTATCGACTATCTTTTACGGTTTTCGAGTTACTCCAATTACAAATTTGGACGTCAAACTTCAAAGTGATCAATGACGGCGGCCGCTTTTGAAATTCCAAGTCATTCTTGCACGTCTTGACGTTGCCAAGTTTCATTAAATTCCAACCACCCATCTCTGAGAAAATGTTTGGACAATATTCGTCAATTCCATTAAGGAATTGATAATAAGAAACGTAACAAAAGCAATCAATCTCAAAATTTCTTTTGGGAGACTTAATAAGAATAATCAGAAGAAACGTAGAATAACAACATGTCACCACGACTTCGTCTTTGGTGATATAACAACTGTAAAATAATGATAATGATAATAAGAAATAATTGTTCCTTTTACAGGATTACTAATGGGTGGCTCTGTCGATTCTAGTATGAAAATCGCCTTTGATGCTAAACTGACCCACCATATGGACCATACACCAAATGCCGACACAACCATCATTTTTGATGACGTTTTGACGAATTCAGGAGATGCGTACAAAGAGGATATTGGCGTATTCATAGCACCAGTGAACGGCGTTTACTTGTTTTCGTATACTATTCACTCTGCTTACAGTACCAGTATTGTTGCCAGCTTGACTGTAGATGGACGTCAAGTAACATCGATACATGCGGATGGTGCTTTGGACGGAAAATTTATTGCCTCTTCATCAAGGACGTCGATTGTTGAGTTGCGCCAGTATGATAGAGTGTATATACAAATTTTAAAGACCAGTAGAGGGCTAGTTGTATCCAGCGATGGGCAACATTCGGCATTTGCAGGCGCCCTGTTATTTACAATATGAGGAAAATAGAACATTGATCATATCTTCTTTAATACCTTTGTTCTTATGTTAATTTTACTATAGGGAAATGGGATTAAAAAAGGGATGTTTGGGTACTCTCAAACCGGTTGAACTCTGCCGATGGCATTTGTTAGTGCAGGTACCAAATCCGGCTATCCGTGTTCTTATCATGGTTTAAGGGGGTTCGCAACTCCATTTGAAAATAAATAGGATTTCAAATAAACATGATTTTTTTATTAGAAAATTAAAAAAGAAGTAATTCAGGCGAAAAAAATTGATAGGTTGATGATCTCGTTTTTGAGATTTAAACGATTGAAAATTTGACGGGAAACTGAACTCCTCTGATTTTTCATAGGATTAACATTAACAAGGTTTGACCATGAATGAATATGACAGAATAAATAGAATTCAATGAAATTGTTACAGAATGCTCATAAAGATATATAAAATGAAGTTATGGAAAAAAAATAAGGGGGTCAATTTGCAAAAAAATATAATGCTTTTAAATGGAAAAAACCCGAGGATTCCGAAAATCTGACAGATATTCCAAAACATGAGGAGCGAACCTCCTTAAGTTTGTCTTTTGTCTTTCATTTTTGTCTATCTTGTGCAGTTCCCTGGTAAATTGTGGACTGTGTAATTTTCAGCCATTTTTGGTGTGTCCTGTTAACTTTTTATAATCAGTAGTGACATTTTATTTTCTCGCCTGCGATAATAGTCGCTGGGGGGCAAGACAAAGGTATTACTTTCCGTTGGTGGGGTGGTAAACTTTTACTAAAACCTTAATATATTCAAATTATAACACCTACATGGATCAGCTTTGGTTCACAGGTACCTTAGGTTATGAACTTTCAATCATCGTATGTTCAGATGACCATAACCTTGTTTTCAAGATTCAATAAAACTTAAAAAAACATCTCATCATAGTTTCACACTCATGTCCTTTTCTCAGCAACTAAAATATTTGGATCCACTATATTTTGTATATTGATGTATTTTAATGAACAAATGACATTCATCCACTTGTATACCGCCCTTGGCCTCAACAGCATGGTTTAGTGGCTTTGTAAAATTTGTGACATAGTTTTACATTCAAGTAGATTTTTCTAAGGAACTGAAATGAGAAGCTGCATAGGCAGGTGCATGCCAGTCTGACACCTGTCATGTAACATTGACCTCGATTTCATGGTTCATTGACTTTGACAACTATTTTACATCAAACTTTTACACTTAGAGACACCATATTTAGTTTCTAGTTACATCCAGGTAAGTATATGGCAATCTGACAACTGTCATATAACCTTGACTTCAGTCTTATGGTCTAATACCCCACTCAACAAGTGTGGATATATTGGAATATTTGAAATCCCTCCATCCGTCATTCCATCCGATTTTTTGTCACAAAATTTTCTGCTCTTCTTCAAGTTATTCATTTAAAATTTTGTATGATTTAATTGTTCTTCATCATGAAGTCACCATGATGCCTTCAACAATGATCTTTGCTCATACCTCATAGTAAGTTCAAGAAGGCCTTAGCATACACACGTATATACATAAGTAAACGTTTAACAATATTATAGCAAAAAGAAGATATGATACAATTAGAAAGCCATTGTCTGGTACTATACATCTTAATAAGTACTTTCTTCTCATATGCCAGTGCACGAATTAACAATCCGCAGGATGATATGTCAATACTGTATTACAGTAGAACATTATGAAAACTACCAGAAGTTGGCATGGTCAAATTCAGAATTTATATTAAAAGCAAAGCTACTTCTATATTGTATATAGTTAGTATATTACAATTATAATTCAAAAATCGCAAACGTTTATGTAATCCTCTATTTTCTGGCCATATCACCATATTATTTGCATGACCCCTTAACATGTAATTTAAAAGATGCAGAATGTAAATTGGCAGTAATTTGGTTATTTTGTTATTTACTACCACTGGGTCGATGTCACTGCTCGTAGAATGTTAGTCCCCAAGGGTATTCATCAACCCAGTAGCCATTACTTTGATGCTTGCCCGAAAACCGTTTATTTGGAGACTTACAATATCTAAATTTAAGAAAATTTTGTTTAAAAAATGGGGAGTATCTCCCTCTTGTATAGCTCTGACCTTAGATGAGTTTGGCTTTTCTATTTATATCCTATTGATAGTTTGTTCTATATCAGCTTTTAAACATATTTCGGTTGATGGATTTCCAAATGTTTTGATTTTATCTGCACTAAAGAGACATAAGTAGCTGAAATGGCCATTTGCAGAAACTAAATTCACAGTAACTTTGGTATATGAAATATGTAATTTATATGCTGCAGGTGGGAAAGGCGGTAAAAATTCCTCACAAGACTTTGAAGTTTAGTCATCGCTTAAATATGTTATTGCTTAGGACTGACTAAGCAAATGGTGCAAATCTATCGATTTTAGAGAAATAATAGAGTATGAGAAATAGTCACTGAGCGAAAACATTATTCAGTCTGAGATCGGTAACTAAACAAACGTGTTTGGCAGTAAAAAAATCATAAATAAAAACCACGGTATATTGTGGTACATTTATACCCCGATATTATATATTTTTCTTGGTGTATGACATTAAAAACTTCCAAGAAGAAGAAAAACCAGATGTTCTATGTCTGTTAATTTATACATTGTTCATCAGTTGAACCAGCCAACTGAACATTTATTCCACAAATCCATAAATACAAGCTTAAATAGTAAAATCAGCAGTTATTACGAAAATAATACATAAAATACAAATAAATGTACCCCCTATTATAACTTAATAACTAACAAAACAAATAATTTTACTAAAATAGTAGAATTGAGTTCACATTAGTTGTGTAGTTGTGACAATGTTTGTCCACATACATTGTTGTTGATTGGTTTCTTTCTGTTGTTACTAATTTAATATTTTGTGGATTGCTACAATATATGTGCAAATTGCAAATTAAAAAAAGTCCTAATACTGACATTCGTTGCCAAAGGTATATATTTGTTTTCAAGCAAAGTTTGCATTAGTTATGGAGCAGTGGGTCTATTACGTGCCAGACAGTTTTACGATTTCCGAAGAAGTGTCTACATGAAAAATGATAAAATACGAAAAATACCAAAGTCTAAATATTTCTATTTTTCTTGGATTATGAAGAGTTTGCTTTTGTTTCGCTGCAAAACAACTTTAAAAACAAATCTATTGCTGAATTAGGCATCAAAATTTCTTACTTGTTAAATTTTGAAACAGTGTGTTAATAAAGAAGCTAACAAAAATGAAAGCATCTTGAAAAAACGCAACAAACAACAAGAAAAAACAGAAAAAAAGAAACATGACTTTATGATCATCAGATGTTATATTTTGGTGCGATAGATTTTATATAGTAATAACATTAAAGCAGAAGCAGATGCAGCAAGATTTGCAAGTCTTGCCATGTGACTGCGAAATTTTTAGATAAACTTATTTCGATAATCATTTTAATTCTACCCAAAAAAACTCGTAACCACATGGCGAGACTTGCAAGCCTTACTGCATCCGCTCCGTTACAAATTGAGAACTAAATAGAAGTCTTTGATAAACGCGACCTACTACCAGACATTGACGTCACATGAGGGTGAAAAGAACAGAAGGTAATGCAATACACAATGATCATAATCTTCTTGTACCAACAGGTTTATAGGTTTATTTGCGGATGCTGTATTATGATGTTTAAACACTTTAAAAGGACAGAGTATTTCGTGTTGTAGCAAATGCAGCCATGTATTACATTTTTAGAAAAAAATGTACAAGACGACAGAGAGTTGCTATGAAAACAAGAAGTACGAGGTGATTTAAGAACAATAGTGAATTAGTTTGGTTCTTATTGAACAAGTAGTTTCTGAGAAGAAAACTTTAAATCTGTTTTCCAAAGGGCCAAATGTTAAACTATGTGCCCTGCTGGCGACCATCTTGGATGAGGTAAGGACCTGTCAGATACCTTTCTTGGATAGGAAAATATCAAGATCAATTAGACTGATTTGATAAGGAGTTTCGGAGATAATCTTTGAATTTGTTTTGCGTACGGTTAAATTTTGAACTATGTTCCCTGCTGTAGGTCACGTTGAATTGAATGCAGACATGATAGACGCAACATTTGAAGTGGCCATCCAGGACTTTTTTTTGATCAAGTTTAGTTCCGTTTAAATAGGTGGTTTCAGAGACTTATTTTTTTTATTGGAATACAATATTATCTATAATCCAGCTGCTGGCCATCTTGAATGAGGTAGGATCTGCAGGATACCAATTTTGTTGGGACCATTTAAGGACAATTATGTGAAGTTTGGTTCTTATTGAACAGGTAGTTTCTGTGAAAACCTTTTTGAATATGTTGTCCAAAGGGTCAAATGTTATACTATGTCCCCTGCTGGCGGCCATCTTGGATAAGGTTAGGACCTGCCGAATACCTTTCTTGGAAGGAACCATCTAAGGACCATACTGACTAAGTTTGGTTCTAATTGGAATCTCAGTTGTTAAGATCTTTGAATGCGTTTGTATAGGGTCCAATGTTGAACTATGTTTCCCGCTGACGGCAAGTTTGGATGATGTACGGACCTGCTGGATACCTTTTTTTGAAAGGAACCATCTTATGACCATTGTGACTGAGTTTGGTTATAATTGTACTGGCAGTTTCTGAGAAAATCTTTAAATGTCTTTTCCATAGGGTCCAATTTAGAAAATATGATACCTGCTTTCAGCCATCTTGAATGAGGTACGGTATATTTTGTGGAAGGGACCATCTTAGGATCATTGTGACTTAGTTTGGTTATAATTGAACTGCAACTTTCTGAGAAGATGTTTGAATGTCTTTTCAACTGGGTCCAATGTTAAAACTATATTCTCCGCTTGCGGTCATCTTGGATGAGGTACGGGTCAATTTTTATGTATCATAACATTGTTTGATTTTGGTAGATTTTTTAAAGCTCCTCAGAGTAGTTTTATCATTATATAAGGCGCTATATTAATACTGTTTATTATGATTATTATTATTATTATTATTATTATTATTACTATTATTATTATAAATGAGGTACGGATCTGCCGGACACAATTTTAAAGAGGACAACCAAGGACTACTGTGACCAAGTTTGGTTGCAATTGACCTAGTGGTTTTGGAGAAGATGATCTTTGAATGAAAAATTTACGACGGACGAAGGACAAAAGGCGACGGACTGACGACAAACACCAACTTCCCAGGTCAAAAACCCACCCTGGAGTAGCCAGGTAAATTAAGAATTCATCAGAACAAGCATACACATAACATATGGATGAGCTGTAGTTTCCATTCTGATTCACAAGATAAATATTTTCGATAATACTAATTTTGGATAGTTGTTTTTTTTATTAAGTAGGGATTTTTGACAATATACCAATGTTACAGATGCATGGACCTTTATTGTAGTTATTGTTTATGTAATGGCGTCAAGACGTTTACTTTACAAGGTTACTGATGACACGTTTGTGACGTCACGCCTTGACTGACAAGAATTCGTTTATTTTTTACTGTTAAGAATACAACATTAATTTGATTAGGTAAATATCAATATCTATATATTTATAATTTTTATTTAACAACATATGGATCAATTAAAGTCTGCTGATTTCTTTAATGACATTAAAAAAGGTGAACTTTCTAAATACAAATTTTACCATATTCACAGCTTATTTCCGATCAATAGAAATTTGTTTCATTCCATTTTTCGTTATTGCTTTACTAGCTGATTTATCTGTTTATAAAATTTGACAACCTACTTATTCTAATAGTTTGTATAAATTTTTAAACATTTAGCAGTATTTGGAAACCAAAACGGTTTAGAAAGGAAAATTTTAATGTCTTTTGCAACTAAAAAGTTGACAAACACAGACCGTTAAAGCATTTCCCAGATAATAAAAATAGGTGCATTATATTTTTAAACGAAAAAAACTAAATGAGATATATTTTTTCTTCGCTGCCTTCTTTTTAATTTGTGTAAAACATTCATTACACCTCGCTTTCAGCATCATCAGTATGACTAGATCGTTTCTTTTGTCCTGATTTAGAGTTTTGATGTGTATTAGTTTGACTAACATCATTACTTGCTGGTATAGGTGCAAAACATTTAACTAAATTGACAATTTCTCCTTGCATATTTCCTAAAGCTTGAATGATATTATATAATGCTTTCTGGTTTTCTGTCATTACTTTTCTTAAAAATTCTATATCGTCTACTATTCTGTTATTTTCTTTACTACTAGCTTGTAAATGTTGAAGTCTAACGTCTAATAACTTTTGTGATCTTTGGATAGCATCAAGTTGAGGTATAACTAGAGTTGTCGGTCCTGACGAGGGAACACTATTTGAGACACGCCGTGTGTTTGATCGAGCTGTCACCTTTCTTCTTAAACCTGCTTTTCCAGCTGCAAAACGAAAAAAATGCACAAGTGGAATGTGATATTTAAATTCTTGAATTGAATTCCGTTACCAATACACAGTTTTGCAATTGTCATTCATAAATGCACTGTGTTATATGTACTATTTCTATAACAATATATTGAATTCTAATATGAGAACAATGCAAATCATGACGACCAGCCATATGAAAATCTCTAATAACATCATGAGCGACGTCACAACAGTTTTTACGCTGAAACAAACGACGTCATAATATGTTTTGTGCACAAAAACGTCAGTAAATCTTATGTAATGGCTGCCATTACCGTGTACACTATAGGTCCGTCATGATTATCAAATGTCATATTAGAATCGAAATAATTCATGTTCGCCGGTGGTTTGTAGTCGATTTACATATGGGTGTCCATTATTTTCGTTTATTTTTTTACCCTCGCTCCGCTGCGCTACGCTCTGGGTAAAATATTAACGGAAAAAATTGCCACCCATATGTAAATTTCCAACAAACCAACGGCGCCCATGAATTAAATCTTTAATATATAGTTGAGGTTAACAGATTACACATAGCAGACGCTCCCGTGCAGCACAATGCTGTTTCATTCAAAAATGATAAATTCAAGCCATGATGAATATGGTTACTTGGCCACTTCACAACTCTTATACTATTTTTATTTTGAATATCATGTGGAAACCTATCGAATATAATTTTTTTTGTTATTAGGTTGTGCTATCGGCTTAACAATCTAGCCTCCTTGCAAAAAACACAGAACTCTGGATTAAACTGACAAATTTTACAGCGACTGCAATCCTTTACAACATAAAACAACACATCCGAGTCTCTCACTAAATAGGATTTTTTTAACAGGTTGACCAACAACAAATACCAATATATACTTTATGAACCTTTCTTTGCATATTAGGTAACGATTTGCTTAAAAGAAATGTATTCTGTCTGACTATTTGATATGAATCAAGCCAATCACAAAATTTTGATATGGAAGCATATGAACATGGAGAAAAGTAACAATACATTTAAAGCTAGGTGTGGGACTATGGCTCTTATGGTTTTTGTGCTGATTTTTTGATAGTTGGGGACCATAGAGCTACGGATTTTCCTCTATATATAATTTGCGATTTTGCGACACGATTTGTGTCGCACGTTTCTGGGAGTTTTTTTGACAACCGGGTGCCAAGTGTGTTAATTTCGTTTCATTCAACATTTTTCTAATACTTACAATGGCCATACAGCTCATTAAAATTATTGCAGTTGGGGTTAACATATGTGTTATGGTCTTATGTTCATTTACCCCATATCCTTTCGTAAAATATTTACAACATTTTATTATGCAAGGCGAGTCATATTTTTTTATTTATAAAGGAAGTTGTCTGAACAGAAATGTTATCCCGCCTACTTCTGTGGCCATTTTGAATATCAGTCTGGTAACATTTTAAGAAGCGACAATAAATGTCAAGTCATGTCCCGAACGGACAAAATTCAAAAGAAGTATTTCTTAAATGCAGAGGTTTGGATTATTTGCATTGAAAAGGCTTAACAGAAGTGAGAAAAATTAATATTCAAGCCTATGATTAACAAAATATTTACTTTAGGATATCTGTTTCGGATACGATTTAAGCATTTATTCCCGCCTCCCGAGCAGGCGGTGAGCAGGAAATGAATATTTATTGGTAAATAATATGGAAGGTTGTGAATAAACATTAAAAAACGAAATACGAACATTAGACTGTCCCCGCTTGGGGTCCGGTTGTCAAAAAACTCCCAGAAATCGTGTCGCAAAATTGCAAGTTTATAAAGGGGAAAATCCGTTGCTCTATGGTCCGCCATATCAGAAGCAGAGGCTCCCAGGAGCCTGTATCGTTCCTCTGGGTTTGAGTTGCCAATATCAAGCTAACCTTGTAAGTTATACAGTTGTACTGAAGTCCCTCAAACTTTGATAGTTCGGACACCAACCATATCTTGAACTGTATTTTAAGCCTGATCATGTTTTACTATATTTCTTTGTTGGACTTTTTTGACAAATATGTTCTTGCTAAGAACCACTTTCGACACAAGATTTGAAGTTGAGACATCATTTTGTAAATGGCAGTCAACGACAATTTTCAACACCATATTTTAAGTTACAACATCAATATCTATTTGGAAACCAAATTTCATTGAAATCGGACAATTTTGAATTTTCCCGTCTTTTTGGCGGCCATTTTGAAAATGGTGGTCAACGAACACTTTTCAACACTGGTTTTGAAGTCGCAACAGCAATATCTATTTGGAAACCAAATTTCATTGAAATCGAACAACGTTGAATTTTCCCGCCTTATTTTGACTTCCATTTTGAAAATGGCGGTCAACAAACAATTTTTAAAACCAGTTTTGAAATCCACACAACATGGCAAACATTTTATCAATTTACACTTAACCTTCATCTTCTATAGTTTAGGAAATAAAAGACAACAATCTGAAAATTTTGAAAATTCCAATGAAAAAAGGGCAAGAACTCCTACAAGGGTTTTTGGATTTTCTTCAAAATTTCAGGGTTTGTAGATCCTGATATGCTGATCCTTTTTGCAATATACACTTGACCTCTACCTGTTACAGTTTTTTAAATAAAAAATTAAAAAAATGCACAAATTTTGAAAATTTTACACAAAAAGGGCAATAACTCCAAGACGGATTTTCGGGTTTTCTTCAAAATTTCAGGGCAGGTAGATCTTGCTATGCTGATCACTTTTACTACGTCAGATTTTTGATATCTGAACCGGTTTTTGAGTTACTTGCAAAAAACAGCAATTTATCCCTATGTTCTATTTTTAATAAAAACAGCCATGTTGTTTGGTCTTCGGACTAATCGACTGCATACCCTGGTGATGCTATCAGGCAAAGTTTGGTTAGAATTGGCTCAGCAGTTTCAGAGGAGAAAATTGTTGACGGACGACGGACGCAAAGTGATG
Organism: Modiolus philippinarum; assembly: GCA_002080025.1. Classification (NCBI taxonomy): domain Eukaryota; kingdom Metazoa; phylum Mollusca; class Bivalvia; order Mytilida; family Modiolidae; genus Modiolus; species Modiolus philippinarum. The sequence goes on from MJUU01045923.1 coordinate 23,329, forward strand.
GCAAAAGCTGACATGGCCTTTTAGGCCTTTTAGGTGAACTAAAAAAAAATAAAAGGACCTATAGAGCTACGGTTCCGCAGCTAATTTAAAGCAAGAAGTAAAATTTTGACTAGCATTTTCAAACTTTATGATAAATATTAATGACAATGAGTGACTTCGTAAAAAGTGTCTTACGTTTTTGATTACATGCGATTTCATCCGATTCTTCCTCGTGGATAGGTGGTGTAGCATACGGTATTCTATTTGGCGTATCCGGTACAGGAGGTGGAGCATCGTTGGTTTCTACTATTTCTACTTCATCTGCTCGTAGATTTGGTAAATTAACTGTAGAATAAATATGAAAATAAAAATCATATATTCCATTTCACATTATTATTTCAAAACACACCACTGGAATACAAGTCTATAATTCCTAATGTAATTGTAACGTTCTATTTCATTGGTCAACGTTATGAATAACAAAAGAAATATTTTTCGACATTTCCGTTTGCCAATTGACCCGCTCCCCGAAAATATAGTGCAGCAAATTAATACGTCATTTACTCCGATCAAACATATTTTTGAACTCACTTGGAATTATAATAATTAAACACTTGTTTTTTCAGTAATTATGTATGTATAAACTCCGGCAGCTCACTCACACACGTTCCATAGTTTGTGAGTGAGCTGCCGGAGTTTTCTTCGGACTTTATTCAGTTTGTGAGTGAGCTGCCGGAGTTTGTACATAGATAATATCCTAAAACCAGTGTTTAATCCTATAATAAAAAACCCGTAAAAATCCTGTGAAATTTAACGGGGTCATCAAAACCCCGTGATTTTCTTCCGACTTTTTTGCTTTTGTAAATTAAATCCCAGTGAAATATCTAGAACTAACGAAAGTGCAGAAAAATAGTACCAAAAATTTTCCCTCGTCAATTATTTTCTTAAACTTCGGATCGAATTGTTTCTTTATTTTATATAATAACCCATATATAGAAAAAATATTTCAAATTCATGTTATTTTAACTTTTAAAACTATAAGGAACCACGTGGTATTTCCCTTACAGTTGCACAAAAAAAAATAAAGATTTAAAGGTAAAGGTAAGTGGAAAGGGTTACGAATCTCGGAGAGGTCGTCGATGACCCGTATTTTAATTACTGATTTCAATGTTAAATGATGGTTTGTTCAATTGTGCTCATGTATTAAAAAATCTCATTGAGACAAATATATGTTTCTTTCAATTTTAATCATTTGCAGTTGCAAATTCACTATTTACACAACTGAAATGCATTAAAATATTCACAATGTACAATATATATGTATATATGCATGTGCAATATATATGTATGTCTCCTCATAGGATTATGAAGTCCATTTTTCGATTCATGACGACGTATTATTCCTTACATAAAATGCAACTGCAGGGCATAATAAGTGTGCCTGAAAGATTAAAAATTGAAGTAAACTTAGAAAGGTATTCTAAGATTATTTTTAAATCGCAAAAAAGACCATATTCGCTTGATTGACCTTTTGGTTCTGCAGTGAGTTTCTGTCCAATCTCAAAGTTGCACAGTTACAAATGATTAATTCTAACTTAAATTTATCTTTTTGTAATAAATTATGAATAATAATATATGTAATATGTGTAAAGTAAATTTACAGGTCAAGAAAAAATCATTAATAAACCCATATTTTAGACAGTCTCTCTTGAAGTCGTGTACACAGTTTCAAAGCTGTTCATTGTTGCGAATGCCTCGCACAGACTTAGCATTTAAATTTGATTGTAAAATATTGTATATTTCACAATTACTTTTTTATCTGAATTTAAAAATGAAAAAACAAGCCACAACCCTTGGATGGCGATTGTATATGTATAATTAACATCAAATGTTTGTTCAATGTCTGAAGTTATATTGAAATTCAGTACTGGAAGTATTTTCTAGTAGTCCAAAATATAATTTTAAATAATTCCAAATGTAATTGTAACGTTCATTTTCATTGGTCAACGTCATGAATAGCAAACGGAAATATTTTTCGATATTTCCGTTTGCCCATTAATCCGCTCCGCAAAAATATAGTGCAGCAAATAAAGGCGTCGTTAACATGGATCACGCAGTTTTTAGCGTACAAAAATTGAATTATAAGGATTAAACACTGATTTTTAGGAAATTATGTATGTATAAACTCCGGCAGCTCACTCACAAACTTTACATAAAGTCCTTCGGACTTTATTCAGTTTGTGAGTGAGCTGCCGGAGTTTATACATAGATAATTTCCTAAAAATGAGTGTTTAATCCTATATCAACAAACCTATTTCTTTTTCTCCTATAGCTCTCTCCAATTTGAAGAGGTAACGTTTTACTAATCTCTGCATAATATCTGTGTATGTGGTCTCTTCTGTTTTTAATTCCAAAGTCTTGCAAACTGTTTCTCGTCGTCGCTGTAAAAAGCAATGAAGTATGCCATCATCAGTGACGAAACGACAAGGGCTTCAACTGCTAGCATTGATCGTCGACGTCTTCGGTATCATGATATTTTCTACTAGTATTATTTGAAAAAAAGTCGAGATTTCCGTGAAAGACTTTACGAGTGTCAATTCACACATTCACGATAACTGAAGAACTTATATTTCGTTCCGGAAATTTAATTGGCAATGTAATTTGTTAGCGAAAAGTCAACGTACATGTGTAACAATCGTTTGTTAGATGATTGTTTGACGGGAAATGCAAATATCCACCCAATTCCCATTAGAAAATTATTGCTCTGCAATTATCGTTGTTACGCTTTTGAGTAAATGGAAAATTACGTAAAGCAATTATTGACGATCATGAGGACACCTGATTAAAAATATTGATACTCGATTACACTTTTCTTCATTCCAACAAGATTTGAAGTTCGAATGTCATTATTTTGGCTACACATGCTCAGTGAAACTTATTATGTTTTTATACCATTTAATCATCCACTCAGAAAGAGCAGATCACACAGATTGAGATGGAACATATACAACCTACTTTCAATACGAAGGAACGGGAAAGTACAAAATGACACGGAGCCCTGTCTCAAAAGACTTTAAATACTAGTATTGTTATTGTGAAAAGACCTATAACAACAACAGAAGCAGAGTGAATTACATAAATCAAAATCCAAAGAAGCATTTTACAAAATTAATACACATTTCAAACATAATATTCAAAACACAAGCACCAATAATGTGAACCATCATTTACACCAAAAGTAATATTAGGTGCTTAAATAGGATAAGCATATCCTGCTTCGTAAACGACATCTGGAACTTCGAACGCATAGATGAAAAAACGTAAAAAAAAAGTCCCAAAGTTTTTCGCAGTGGTAAAATGAAAACGTAACCTAAAAGTCTTAAATATGTGTAAGTAGAGTGAAACTCTTTACAAAAAGAGAATTGTGACAATCTGTAGCACAAAAACGTTAAACAAGACCAGAAAATAATATTATGTATGAACGATTGTTTTCTACTGTATATGTATGCATTCTACATTATGAATCGAATATGTTGAGCATATTATTATCAAAGATTGTCTTAAAATAATATCTCTGAAGGAAATTAAGTCCTTTTTAAATAAACACTGTATAGGTCTCTTTAGTTTGCAACGGAGAAGGAAAATAATTTACAAAAAAGTAAAGTGAAAAAAAGAATACTTTAAATAAATATATTTTGAAAAGTAAGAAGGGACTTCTTTCATATTGAGGAACATCAGTCGCTTATTTTCCTGTACCAAATAACAAAATACCGAAGTTACTGTTAATTTATTTTTCTGCATATGCGCATTTCGACAACTTATGTCTCATCAGTGCAGATAAAACCAAACATTTGGTAGTCCATTAACCTAAAACATGAAAAAAGTTAGTTTTTTTTCTGTGACGAAGACTTGCTCCATGTCTAACTTAGATGGTGTTTAAGTGATATAAAGGGTATAGAGATATGGGGACTTACATTTTTCTATAGGCGTTAAATAATTGAGATATTGTTTTGACTTCTAGAAATAACAGCATTTGTTTATAGATGATGGATTAGATAGAGTTGAAATAATGCTTTAAAGACTACATATTTATGTTACCTGTGTCTGTAGAATAGCATTACATCAGCTTACTGATTACTTCTGGTTATCCATGGCAGGGCACATCTTGTTGAAAGTGGTATCCCACTAGAGAGATGTTTACACGGCGCCACGTGCTTGCTATGTAGCGCCTGTGAAACACCTTTCTAGTAAAGTACGAGTACTCGGAAATACATCTTGTTGTATGTTCTTCATCTTCTAGACCAGCTGAAAAGAAGTTGCATTAATTCAAGACTCAAACATGCTTTAATTGCATGCTAATTGATATGTTACCTTAATAAATGTTTTCTTTCTTGTACGCTGATAATCCAACCAATCTCCATTATCTTTTTTAGAAAACAGATATCGGAATGATCGCCATATATAATAAATAGACTTTGGAGTTGGTATCATGTTAAATGGCACGGGTAGCGTGCTCCCATCGTCCATATAATTCATCCACAACTTAGTTCTGGCAAATTTCCACTCTACATCACAGTCTGTCTGTAAATAACAGTGTTAAACATCAGATTAATTTGCTTTCAAATGTTGTAAGTGTCTGGTAATAAAACCAAAGTTCAGAGCATTGATTTTTGTTTTTCAGTCTGTAAAGTAGGTTATAAATCTATTTTTAGATCAATTATATCGATAACTAATGATAGTCATCCTATTGTAATTATACAGAATATATAAATATTTATGTACTTTTATTGCACGTGATGTATATAATTTAGTAAGTTGGCATTTGTTTAGGGGGTTTAACATGCAAGACGACATTTTAAAAGTTCAATAAGTAAACAATGAAATGATATGGAGTAAATGCACACGAGACAAAATCTCTACAATTACATGGTTAAGATATTTTTCAAGAACTAGTACACCATAACTGAATATTTAGATATCGTACATATTGTGACAAATTAACTTTTATTCATATTCAATGTTTTTCCACTGGATCGTCGACAAGTTTTATACTTTGGTGAAGCTCCGCAAAATATATTCAAAATGTTCCAATCTTTAAACTATCTTAATTTACAAAACGAAGTAATATATCCCTTGTGCAAAGCTGTTCCATTTTTCTTATGAAAGCAAATTTTTAATAAAATGCTCAGTTTCAAACTCCGAACTATCATTAACCCAACACTGTTCGATTTTTTGTTTCAACATATTGTAATGGTTAGAGAGCTCACATTTTATCGAGAATTTTGCATTTATAACATCACTATTACCTGAATATCTTCAAATGAATGACTCATCATAGCAATTAACATGTTGATCAAAACAATAATGATGACGACGTGATATATTCCAAATAAGTATGTCCCTACAGCCTCCACTATAGCCGTACTACTCTGCATTTCATTCTGTGGGTCATTTGCTGTATACACTATTTAAATAATATAAAAGAAGGAATAACATGATTAAATGTTCGAGAGAGATACGTCTGTTAAAAGTAAAACTAATTAACTATTTCTTTTATTTTTATACTGCAGGAAAGGTACATGTTTGTGTGGAAGAAATCTGACGGATGAATTTTTAAGACACTTCTATACTTATTGGCACATTCGATTACGTATACTGTGAATTGAAACGTTCGTCTTTCGCCGTTTTGATTGTGACATTATAATTAATTAACAAATATTTAACTCAGTTTATATAGAATTATCTCCCTTTTTCCGACCTCACAATCAAATTTTGTCAAGTTTATATGCATCTGTCATATATGATCAGCAATTTGTAGGAACGGAATTTTATGCACAAGAGACAAAGTCTGTGCAAATACATGGTATAAAGCAATTGGACAACACTCTTTTGTTGTTCTTCATCTTGAAGTCACCATGAGGCCTAAAGCATGAGCTGTAATCATACCTCATAGCAAGTTCAAGACGGTAACTAGCACCAGTTTTCGTGGAATTCATTGCAAAAAGTCGAACAACCATACACCCATATTTCGGTTTACCCGTTGATGCGAGGTCGTTAACAACAATAAAATTAACTAGCAAAGTTTTATACAGATGCTGTCATCAGTTGCCTAACAATAACCAAACAGGCATTCATCGGGTCAATTGCAATGAAAAATGGCTTAATAGAATAGTGAAATGTGGGCACTTTCAACGGGTGGTCAAAATTTCATTTGAAACTACAAAAATGTCAAAATTTGAAAGTGTATCCACACATGATATGATTACCGGGTATTTAGGAATGTCAATACTAGCATATGATTTAAGAACTATAAAATATCTTAAAAAATCTGTCTGAGAATCCTATCAATCTGCTGCACTGATATGCTCTTATGAGACGAATATCTATGTTGTAACAGACAAAAAAAAACGTGCGATACAAAGAAAAGTTGTGCAATTTTGACTGAAATTACAGTATACCTATAATGCTTATAAATAAATCAACTTAGAATATAATGATCTCTGTTTTATTCATTTAGAAATTTATATGACAAAAGTTCTCACAAAGGGAACACACGCATGATAGCTTTGCCTGTAAACAACAAACGATGTGTTCAACTGGTATTGACAGGTTTAAGGTGCATGCATCATGAAATCATTATACATATAAAGATAAACACAGATAAATATGAAGATAGACAGGTACCAACACTCCAATGAATAAAAATGAACAAATATTTACATTTTGCATGATAATATTAGCACAAATAATCAAAATAAAACATATTTGAGAACATTAACAGACAGCACGACGAGCGAGACAATTTGCAAATAAAGGCTTTATTCTGAAATTAAGGTAACAATATTCTTAATTGGCTCAATTTCTATGCTTGTGTATTCCATGTCTTTTCAAGCAAAGCTATTACTCTAATTTCTAACAAACATTATTGGGAACAACATACACCTTTATGTACCTGAATCATTTGGTATGCCACTGGAACAGAGAATTTTGTTGCGATCGCTGTCTATAACCATACAGTGTCTTACTGCAGAAAGTTGTGTTAGCAGAGAAAAGTAGAAAGTGCACGTGTGTTAGACATTAACAACACATATTTAAGACACAAAAATACTTATGTAACAATGTAAGTGTGAAATACATTAAATACATAGTACAATTAATGTATAAACAATACATAATATATCTGCTATGTCTTTACAGAAAAGGACAATGCATGCTTAAGAAAATATCGTTCGACCAGAATTCGATAAAACCATGCCTAATAAGTATATATTGAAATCGTTAAAAATAGAAATGGAAAGCATATTTCCTAGACATTGGACGACCTGTAGGGATATAGGACAAAATTATTAGTCTTGAGAAAAACGATTTTGCTTCGAATATAGAATGATGAAACTCTAGGGTGCATTCGAATTAATTAGAATTTTTCTTTTTCTCATGACAGGAATGCTTCCTAAGGAAATATTTGTAAATCACACTGGTACTTTCGAAGTGAAAATGTTATTGAAATCAACAACAGCAGGCATTGGAATCCTAGCACAGAATGAATAGAAATACCATTCTCTTTCCACATTTGACAATAAAAACGAAAAGACACGAGTAAACATTACAATGTCCGAAAACTAGGAACTGCACTAGAAAAACACAAAGTAAAACAAACGACAAACATGAAGAACGAAAGGAATTCGGGATAGTCGGACCTTGTACACTGTGCAGACGGTAGCTATAAAGCAAGTGGTAGGGTTAAACCTGTTTATTCGTTCCAATATGTACAAATTCCATTTAAATCCTGATATTATCACACAGATTATTATATATGAACGATAGCAAGATCTGTTTTGTTAACATAGAACTACAAATGCATGTTAGTCCAATTTGCTTTAAAACGCCCATTGCATATTTCCGTATTTAATTATAAAGCTGTATATTTTCAAAATATTATTCCCTTGTTGAGGACAAGCTATGTACTACAAAGATCTACGTAAGTTAATCATATATATCTTGTTGCAAAATATAAATTTTGAGAAAAGTTAAAAGTTTGCTTGAACTTTCTCTCTATGAAAAAGAAAATATAAATAAAGCACCTTTCTGCATACGTGTTTGAAATAAACTTTTGTACCGACAACTACACACTTTGGCCTCTTTATTCACAATTACTTCCATTATGCTTTGTTATTTAGATATTTAGACAACAACGGAAATGTGCAAGGGGTATGTTGCATTCTTTTACCTTTCCGCCAATATGGATTAGGATTTCCAATCGAACCTTTAATAGTTACAACCAATTTAAAGTCAGTTTTGTTTTTGAAATTGATAAGATATCAACCATTCTTCGACTTAAACCGAATTTTAAATTCATATATTGTCATTAGTAGTTTCATAATAGTTGAGTAAGAAAACATGGATATTCATGTCCCCAAACTAACGAAGTTTGGCAGACATATTGTGTTTTCTCCGTTTCTTATTATCATTATTTTTCTTCTTCTTTTTTCTTTCGCTCAAAAAGTTTCCACCCCATACCTAAGCTACTATTTAACCAAACTTCATGAAACTCCACAGGAATAATTGTCTCAATAAAGAGACAGACCTGTTCGCAGCTTTCCAAACTTTCAAAATGGCCGCCATGGAAACAGAAAAAAGCGGGAAAATTAAAAGTTCTCAGAATTGGATGAAAATATACAGGAAGGTTACCTAGCATGAGTACATATTATTTTCAGCGTCAGCATTTTCAATATGGCTGCCGTTGCCATGGAAAGGTAAAAAAAGGCGGAAAAACTAAAAAGGCTCGGAATGGGGTGAAATTTTACAGATAGGTTGTCTGGCATGTGTAGGAATGATTTTTCGCCTCGGATTTTTGAAAATGGTTACCGCTGCCATTAAAACTTAAAAATACTTGAAAACGATAGGTGCTACGAATAGGAAGCACAATGTTCGTTTTGGGACATCTGTCACGCTCTGCATTACAATAAAAAATATTTTAGACCTGCTGTAATCTTATGTTTCCACTTAGGCAGACATTAAGAATTTGAAGTACACCCAAGTTACATCATTATGCATATACCATCATTGTTACCAGATATCTTTAACCTTACAACTTAAAAAAAATATTTACACGAAATTAGTTGAATAAGGATAAGAAAGAATATCGAAGGAACAAAGTACAAGATAACATAAATCAAAGCCCAGCGTCAAGGCAAAAAGAGAACTCCAGAAGACGGAGGACCAAAGACATGAAACACCCACTAAACACACAAACACTAAAACTATAACACTAAAACTAAAGATCTAACAGTGTGAACTCCAAAAAAAAAAAAAATAACAGATTTACCAAAGATAAAGGGAATCTTGCCAGAATGTTGAAGAGAAAGCATTAAACATATCGTATGTAAACTTGAAACTTCAAAATCAGAAATCCTCATAATTTCATAGAAATATAATAATGAAACTGGATTTCCATGCCATCAATTAAATTTACAAACAGAAAAAATTTTCGTCATGTGTCATTTAATTTTTCCTAAGCATTAACAAACTAGCATAAAACAAAATTGACATGGTTTTCCCCCAAAAACAATGCCAGCTTCCTTATCTGTTTATGACACAATTGAAATGTCTGAAATTTTTCTTTTTCAGATTAAAACAAAAAAGTTGTTAATCCACTGTGTATCATAGATATTATATAAAAGTAGTCAAACTAATTGCTATTATCAATATTTAATATTGGAATCACACAACATACTTAGAAAAAGACATAGTAAAAATCATCTAGTAGCTACGTATGACCATTATAACTAAATTATTAAAAATGGAAATGTGCAAAACAATGTATGAAATTTATGATAAAATATTTACCTCCTTCTGGTCCCGGATGTTTAACACTGATGTCGTTGATACTGACTTGACCAAACATGGACCAGAATAAACTGTAAAACGTCTGTCTCAATCTAATAAAAATCAAATCACAGAATTTGAGTTTATTAATTAGCTGCGGTATCTCAGTGGTTCAATATTGTGATTCATTATACCTCAGTTTTTGTTTTCTTTACGAATTCATCTACAGTAAAAAACATGTAAACATATATTTGACTTTTCTTTAAATAATAAATTGAAAGATCAAAACTTTTCCAATTATATCAATTATCGTCTCTTTCTAATATTACATCACATCACTTTATAAAATAATGTGGTCGTATAATGTTATGACGTTACTGTCAATTGTACACATTTTTATAATAGGATGAAGGGGACAGTTTCTTCTGTCTATCCCCCTCCCTAATTATCTAATAAGAAAGTGTAGGTATATCGAAGTTCATTTTCATACTTGATAATTGCAATAAGTGAATTTTCTTTGCTCTCTTTATAATTTCGTGTCATTACTGTAAACATTTACATGCATTTGCTGTTGGATTGAGATTAATAGTCCGTTCTGGTTCCTGGAACTTGCGTAAGTATCACTCTATCTTTTGGCTAAGGATACCAGTCAAATAATGGCAGCCTCCAGTCAACAGACACTTTCTCAAAATTATCATGGTCTTTAGCAGAGTTTTAAGTGGTTCCTTGCAGGATTTTATATCGCAATGAACAGCCAAAGCCCAGATTTGTCACTGTTTGCTCAAATGTTGTTGATATTGCTCAGAAATAGGGTACGGAACACCATTTTTTGGGCATTTTTTAAATCAAAATTTGTAAGCCCAAAACCACTCTTCAAATCAGGTTTTCTTGTTATGAGATATTTTAATTGCACATTTTGCTAAAAATACCTTTGGTTTAGAGAAATGAATATATGATACAGAATTTCAGAAAAAACGGGGTCCTCCATCGATCAATGTCGCCAATTTAACTGTCCCCTGCGTCCTTAATATCTGTATTTCTTGACTAGCTCCTCCTCTTACTTGATCCCTTTCAAATTTATTTCTTTGGGCATTATTCATTATAAAAAAATGCGACAAAATTGTTTTATTATCAATCACTTTTGTTTAGAATTTATTAACCTGGTGTTCCGAAAACACCGCATGAAGCTTATATTTATGTCTCAAACAATGGTCTATAATAAAAATCATAAAAGAAGCAATTAATTGCTTTACCCTTGGAATGCTTCTGCAGCATGGACGTATGCCGTCTGATCACCCATCACCATTTTAATTCTCTGTGCGCCGTAATACCAGTATAGGTTATGTAGACCTACCATAAAGGCAAATAAAACCTGTGTAATAGAATGCATATGTTTTAATAATTGTAACATAATTTGCATATTAATAAATACATTCATTTGAATTTCTGAATTACTTCAGATAGTGTTCATTAGAATTATAAGCTTTTTGTTAGCAATGTTGGTCGAACAGCTTTAACATTTGATGAGCATAATCAAAGCAAAGATCGGTTAAACTTCAAAGTTTTAAATAGTCGCTGCACAATGGCTATATCCACTTAACATTCGGTGAAAGTTTCATTTGATTTCACCCAGTGGTCTAGGAGTTTTCGCTACAAAGTGTACCCCTATGGTGGACTGAATAACGAACGAACGGAAGAACTGACACCGTGATGACTATATACCGCCCACTAAAGCGGGGATATACACAATGAAATGAACCTGTGGTATGCATAAACTACTAATTACAAAGCAAAAAAAGAGAACCTCTTAACATTGAATACACGAGAAAAACTTTCTTATATTTTGATTCAAATAATATTGTATTGCCCATGAAATACATATGGTGTGAAGTTCCTGTGTTGAAGACCGTACGGTGACCCCAAGATGCTTTGTTTAGGGCCGTTTTAACCTGGATGTGAGATGTTGTCTCCTTGACATTTACCCCATTTCCTTTCATTTTCATATGAATCGTGCAGGTAAGTACTAACTCCACAAACTTTATCCATGCGAGGAGCAGATCATGCTTACCCTTCTGGAGCACCTGATGATACCCCTAGTTTTTGTAGAGGTTCACACTGCTAACGCTTTAGTTTTATAGTGTTTTTGTTCATTTTTGTTGATTAGACTACTTTTGTCATGATGTCTCACTTCGCATTCGATATTAATGCAGAGTTTTGGATTTTTAATTTTGGAATTTCCACTTTTTGCTTTGGATTTCGTTTGCCGATGTATCTAACTAGCGTTATTTATCGTACTAAAACATTTCAATCAATAATACCTACCAACGTAAACAGCACCATAAAACGAGTAATATCACCAATCATTCGCCCTAGAGATATCTGAAGTGGACCTAAGACTTCAAATGCTGGCATGAGAAAAGTTGTTCTAGCAATACTGATGACGTTCGCTATAGCAAATAATACATCCGATACAATCTCTGGATCATTTGCTGCCCAGTGAAATCTGGCTGGAAAAAGAAAATATTTTGTACAATTTGGTTAGTTTCTATTTGTATGTCTGTATAAAATAATTTGTATGTTTGTATCAAATCATCATTGTTAAATGCCCTCCTTGAGACTTAATTTGGAAATGAATTAATATTCTATTGTTAAATGCCCTCCTTGAGACTTAATTTGGAAATGAATTAATATTCTATGTCCGGTAATTTTGTTATTACCTAATTTCTAACATTCTTACAAATATGCTACAAATAGCAAGGGTATTGGAGTCATCACTAAAGAAGTTTTACGGTCGAAATCACCACATTGTGGAACGCTATTGGATATCTGTTTCCAAGATAACAACAGATCTTTCTCTTTGCCTCAAAAATTTGTTTTTCCTCTACCGGATTTGAATTTACTACCGGAGTGTACACGTTCAACACGGCATGTGTCTTATACCGGTGCACCTGATCTCACCCATGTTTTTTATTGGGTCCGTGTTGTTCATTTTTGTATCTGTGCGTGTCATTTTTCATTTCTATGCCGTGCTCATGTTATGTCTTTGTTTCTTTGTTTTTCCGATGTTGCCATTGTCCTTTTATTGTAGTTTAAGACTGACGATTCGGTTCTTATTTACTTTATAAAACATTTTTCTAGATAGCACGATACATTTTTGAACAAAGAACTGGATTTTCACTTTTGTGAATCAAAAATCATATTGGAAGCTGAGTTTTGAGTGGTCAAGTTTAATATTCATAATATATATCTTTTTTCGTAGTTCATACATTGACTTTTTGGAAAGAGCAAAATCACTGTCACAAAAACTGCTGAGACAGGGCTATGTTCAGCCGTTGTCACTTTCTTCCCTTCAGAAATTCTATGGCCGTCACTACGACATCATAGAAAGCAAAATTGGATATGAAATATCAAAACTGGATATGAAATATCAACGTCACAAATGAAAACACATTGTCAGCTTGATTCACGGCTTCCCGGATTTGACATTTCCGATTCTGACTTTACCCTGGATTGACCCACTGACAGTGGTGCGGGTGCTGTATACTGAGCAGGACATGTTTACCCTTCTAAAGCACCTGATGCCACTCTTTCTTTTAGAGTTCACACGGTTAGTGTTTTAGTTTTTATTGTTGTAATTGTAGTGTTTCTGTTTTGTGGTTGGGTTGCATCTTATGGTCTTCCGTCTTCTGATGTTCTTATTTTTGCCTTGTTTCTGGACTTTGATTTACGTAATCTTGTTCTTTGTTCCTTCGGTATTCTACTGCCGTTGTTTTAAAGGGCTTTTTTTCTATGATTAAGAAAATATGGAAGAAATTTTCATATGCCTTTCATTGGCGATTATTTTTTTTAGGAAACACTGCTGATGTTCCTTTCATCGTAATTCAGAACAAAAGTAAACTGACAAGCAGTGCGTGTTTTGATTTACCTTGACATCTGGTATTTTGTTGTTTGATTAGTGGCTCTTTAGGAAATTGGTCGTGGCTTTATTTCACCGATATTTTTTAAATAAATGCTCTACAAGGAAGCATACTGCGATGTCATGGGGGAAAGTTATGAATGGGTGAAAATCTTGAAAATGTTACTATTGTCGTGAAACTGAACGATGCTACATTCAAGCGAGATAATGTGGTTTCAATAGCATAATTTTGACGTCATTGACAATTTCAGGATTGTTTAAGAGTTTGATTGTTTTTATCTCAACTGTATGACTTAAGTTTCTAAACAAATGTGAAATAACAAAAATCAAGCTATGAAAACATTTCATATTTTTGAACATTTAGTTCCACTTATAAGTAAGATGTACTGAACCTTTTTGGAAATATATGGCCTTGTTAATTGCATAGATTAAGCCCAACTTTTTAAGATTATTATTAAGATTATTTATTATCAATTATTACTTTATCCTATAACTACTCATTGACGGGTAGTGCATAAGGATCAGGACATGCTTACCCTTCAAACCAACCTGATGTAATCTCGTTTTTTTTTTTCACACTGTTAGAGCTTAAGTTTTAAATGTTATTTATATTTTTAATGTTCGTGTGTTTTTTGTGTGTTTGTTTCTATGTTTTTCCGTCTTCTCGTATTCTTGTCTCAGGACTTAAATTCAACCAATATTCTTGTGCATTGTTCCATCGGTTTTCTACTGCCGTGGTATTAGCTAAATGCACCAGACGTGTTTTAACTTTCGTTCGCTTGCTTTTTATTTCACACAGGTTCCCGAAATTTCTTCATCACAGAAGTAATATATGGCGTCATAATTAAAAGGGTTATTGTTCAATGACATCAAAAGATATTCGGAGACAAAATGACGAGTGTGAATTCATATATTGTCTCTCCACATTAATTGATTATTAATCAAAATACTTATGATAAGAATGATAAAATAAGTGTTTATATAATATACAAATATAACAATAGGTTAACAGACATATCGCCATATTTGCATCCGGTGTGTCAATATACTTTTCTTATTTGCTCTTCTTCCTGGGTATGGACCCTTGCAGGTCGAAATATTGGGTATGTTTTATTCAATTTTTAACTTAAGTTTTACATGTAGTTTCGTTTTGATTTTTTGGTGCAATTTATCCGAAAAAAAGACTTTACTTATTTCGATACTGACATACATGTATCTGAATAATTTATGTAGTTTTGTTTTCATAAATAAAAGAGCATATAATTCAATGAAATAAGTCGTGTGACTCCAAAACTATTCACATAAAAAAATCAGCCTAAGAAAACAACTTATTTATTACTCAATGTGACGTCATAGCGAGAAACAACCTAAATTTTTCCCACTAAACAACCTTTATACCACGTCACAGCTAGAAATTTAAAGAACCCTAAAGTGTAGAAGAAAATATCGGTGTCTTTGTGAATTTCAATATTTTATGAAAGGATATGGAGTAAATGAAAATGAGACCATAACACATATGTTAACTCCAACTGCAATAATTTTAATGAGCTGTATGGCCATTTCGGAAATTAATTCCTCATCAGCAGCACTAGAACCCAAACAAAGGAAATACATATTCAAAAAATGTTTAAAATACATAAAACCAAACGAAATCCGAATAATCAGTAATATCAAATATAGCAAAGGACAAAACTACGATGGAGGGAGTTAATCCTTCGGTTTTAGACCTCAAACCTGAATACAATTTCTTGGTTGTCGCATTAACCGAAGTAATTAAATGTATAGGCAAACATCTCTTGAAGAGTTTTTTGACCTAGGGTTATCGGTTTGTCTCTCAGTAGTAAGCTTTAATTTTATATTGCAATCAGATATGTTTTCTTTGAACGTACATGTAATACATCACAAACACATAAATATCTAAACCAACCGCGAAAACTTGCCAAACACATTATTAAAATGTATACAATGTGTTTTCACCCCATTTAATAATCAAATTCCATGCCCTGATAATGAAATATTAACGAATGTTTAATATTAGTACAATTTGGAATATTTATTAGACATCTGACAAAGCTGGAAAAATAAATATTTTTCTAGCAGTTCAATTGAATGTTTCATTAGTGAAATTCAGGAAATAGCTCAAACAGCGTAAACAATCTTGTTTATGATATTTATTGGAATTGTGAAACAAATTAATTCAAATTAGTATGGTAAATTTCCTCTGTTATATATGTATGTCCAAACTGCCAATAACCTTAACAACATGAGTTTCCTTGAAGTAACAGAACTATTCCGAAAGAGTTGAATGATCGTTCAGGCAACTCAAAACTTTGTCCTATAGATTTATGGTTAGTTAACACAAATTTGACTTTTACCGTAATTACACATTTGAATTAAAAAATGAGTTAGTGTTTCGTAAAAATAATGGAAAAATAGGAACAAAAAATGCGTCTGACCAAAGCAAACAACTTTAGATAACTAAATACCGAAGTTACTGTGAATTTATTTTCTGAATATGCGCATTTCGAAAACTTATGTCTCTTCAGTGCAGATAAAATCTAAACGTTTGGAAGAGCATAAACTAAAACATGTTAAAAAACTGATAGAGAACAAATAACCAATATGATCCAACCTTTACGAAATGCACAAGTTTGACATGTTTACAAATTCATGATCCAAATTCCATATTTCTGTAGAAGAAAACCTCAAATTTGTGTTATAAAACAGCAGAAAAACACGCAGAGAAAAATTCATACCATTAATTGTGGACCACTGAAGTGCAATAGAAACTCTTGACTGGTACGACACACGTCTGTTTAGGACGTATTAATAACAGTATCAAGGTGTAAACAACATACAAATGCTTGCAATTAATTATCATATTTACTCCTTACTTGCTTAATATATGTTTATTTTATATATGTTAACCCTACTGCTGACCTTTGCTAGTGTCAGTACCAAGTCCCCATGTCAAGAGTCCCTAGCATTGTTTACGTTTGTCTTTTGTCTTTTATTCGGGTTTTTCTTGTGCATTCATTTTTTCATTGTTATTTAAGGTAACAAAAGCATGCAAAAACTTCCCCTTGTCAGTGAGAATAATACATGTTTTATTTACTGTGGGGAAAGTGAAAGTGTAAAAATACTTAAAACATCAAATATATCAATTCTATGTAAATAAAAAAAGTACCGAAGTTACTGTGAATTTTAATTCTGCATATGTGCATTGTGTAACTGATAAACTAAAGAACTAGTGTTTGACAAATATAGAACAAGTGCTTAAATAATGATATTGCAGTGACTACGAAAATGACTCAACATGCAAATAAGACTTTTCATTTTGAAAACCTTGAAGTAAAAAAAACACTGCACACTGGCATTTAAATTTGAATGAAATACAGAAGTAAATTGTTTATTCCGTGTTCGAGGGAATTTCTGGAATTTTCGACTCACACAGAAGAATGATAGACGCATATATTAAAGGAACACTATATATTTCAAACATAGCAAAATCCACTCTTTCAGCCTCCAACCATCTGATCACTCTCCGCATTATCATTTCGAGTGTTTTTACCGATAGGACCTTTCTTGTCGATTTTTGCTTTAGTGTTCTTAATCTTTTGCTTTTTCATTTATTAGATTGATTGCAAGATATGTAAACTATCTTAAAAGTGCATGGATGACAATATTTTTACTATTTGAGAATAACATACTAGTATTCAAATCTTTGTAAAATTTATGTCTTGTTCTACCACCCTAAAACTACATGCTTACATGCTTCCATAAAATAATTCTTTGGTTTTCTACTGTGATGTTTTATTTCGGCCATCAGCAAATTAAAATATGTATAATTATCCTGCCGTAATAGCTCAAGAGCACGGTCTGTACCATTAAATTCCCTGTAATGATAAGATTTATAGTAAATAACTTATATCGTAAACTAACATCATTTATTATCGCAATGATAAATTTGAGAAAAAAAATTAAACAATGGAGTTGCATGCCTAAAAGAGAGATGAAAATCAGTCAAAATTATATAAAAAAGTGCAACAATGAATAATTCAATTTTGAATGTAAGACATTTTCTGATTGGTTAAAACGTTCATGTTTATTTCCTATAAACCTAATGCTGTTTATGTTACGTCACAAAGGGAATTTCCTCAAAACAATTCCCTTCTTTGAGTATTTGAATTTTGACCCTTCACATTTTATTCGGCACCTGAACCGGTTTTCACGGGTCCTGGCTACAGAGCTGCCGGGTACGTCCTCAGTTGGTGGAAAGAGGAATGTCCGGTCTATGTGGGGTAGTCAGGTAATATACGGAAAGCCCGACCGCCAACCATTGTGGCCTGTTTGGAGAAAAGCCACGCTCCATGCAGTATAAAGGCCCCTGCTATATTGCCTAAAGAGAGCAGAGCCAATGGGACTCGTATAGAAACCTAAATTTCCTGCCCCTACCCATTCTCCTCTTTTTCCAATGGCAATGGAAAATTGTTTTCCTGGTTGTCCATTCCGCCTTTGTTTCTTTCTTCTCCAACTTATATTTTTTTAATTGATTAACTTGTTCTCGTCCTGATATAGCTTTAATATTGCTCACTGGACGTTAAACTCTAACTAATCAATCAATCAATCTTCAATTTTACATAATCTGCATCGCGGATTATTCACTGTGAAGAGTAAAAAATTATGTTTACTTTCAATAGAATAAATGACAGCTATTCCTTAAATAACTAACATAACCTAGACGGTTCGAACAACATTAAGCATAAGTAGAATAAGTGGGAGTCCTTTGCCACACATATGACAATTAAATTCCTGAAGCCAATATAAAGATTTTTTTCCCTTTCAATGTACTTTGGACAAAAATGATAAAAAAAAAAACTTCCCAAAATATCAATTTTCCTAGAATGTGATTCGTTCCTCCAATACAACTTACAAAAAGCAAATAGATGCGTGTGCTTAACATGCTTACGTTTATGCCCCATATGATGCTACTTGCCAACGAAGCAAAATGTTAGTTGATATTTTTTTCTAATAAAAATAATATATCTTATATTATGAGTGAAGTGATCATTTTGAAAGTAAACGGTGTTGCTGAAATTGTAACGGCGATTTCCAGTATTATTAATACTCAATACATCAGCAAACGAATACCCAAGCAAAGACGGAAGAAAGAGAGAAAGTCAAGAATAAAAAAAACACACAGCAAGTCAGATTTAAAACAATTTGTGACAACATGAGACAAAACAAAAAAGAACATCAGAAAACTAAAACACTATCGGTGTGTAAATTAAACAATTTGTCCAAAAGTCCAAAAATCTTTTCCCATTCAAGTTTATACTGGGAACTAATTCCAACTGATTATGTATCGAAAGATGGCTGTTAAGTTTGGGGCCGCTTGAAAGCTATAAATCTGTGTCAATACATGCAAAACAGGCGTTCATGATTTACTACATGCTTTCAAATTAAGCGATCAAAATTAGAATTTAAGTGACCTGATACCATTGAATAATGATCTGTATTGGAAATCAATTGCGCACCAACATCAAGATACTTGTTTAAATAAGATTGATGGGTTGAAGATTTAATTTATAATTCTTATTTTTCTGTACACAGAAAAAGAAGGTCTTCATCAACACAATACTATGTAGGACACTCCTTGAGCTGAATACTCAACCGATATTTTAAGGTGGTACGGGGGTCTAAAATCTGTCAGATAGAATTTTCTAATCTTTTCATGATTTATCCTTTGATATTAGAGCATACAAAAAATAAAATAAAAATTGGGGGTCACCGGCCATATAAGAATGAAATATGTCATGTAAAAATCTGCTTTTTTGGTTGAAAATAGAGAAAAATAGCAAATTTAAACAAAATTTTAATTTATTTTAGTTACATAAGATAGAATTTAAAATTTGGTAAATTATTAGCTAATATACTGTCCTTCAATTTCCATGAAAAAAAATTGGGGGTCACTGAACTTATTTTTGAATAAATCGGTAAGAACTGATTTTTTCCTATTATTCTATACAAATTATCTCCCCGTACTGGAACAGGAGTTTGATGAAAAGGTTCAATAATCTGCATAGTTACGCAATGAAAGTGGCTTATTTCATCAAATTTTAACTATTATAAGAAATTGAAAATGGTTTCGGCATCATTCCTATAGTGAATTCCCTTTTTTTTCAAATATGCAAGAATGAGGCGCAATTCAAAACTCCCGTACTACCTTAAGTATCGTAAGGCTAAAAAATAAACATTTTACACTTGTATTGCTCATTTTGCAAAAAAAAAGTAAAGTGATGTGATGTAACGGAGGTCATACTGCCAAATTTCAATCTCACTGGTTTTTGGAAAATATTATTCTAATCTTGACGTACTACAAGTTAACGTTTTCATGCAACTCCAATATCTCTGTTATCCCTCATTTCTCTCAAAATATTCCTCCAATCTTGATTCGAAAAATTATATGAGCAATGAATCTTCCAGGTAATGTGGAATTAGAAAGTTGAATACGATATATTCTTATCTTTATAAAAGATGTCAAACGTTCACAATAATCAGTTTTAATTCTCAAAATTTAAATATTGCGAATGCACCTATAATCCATGGGCTAAATAAGACAATGATAGGACACTGTTCAACAGTTAGCAAAGAATTCCGCACGAAACGGTTCTAGTTGCCGTTTGAACTTACTATGGGGTTTTAGCAAACCGCATTCTGTTGAGGGCCTCATGGTGAATTCAAGATGAAGAATAACAAAAAAAAAATGTGTTGATCCATTGCTTCGTTTTACGATGAATTTTTGTGGTCTTTGTGACATGTGCATTTACATCATATCCGAATTACGATGTTTTCGAGTATTATAGTGTTAATACCGATTACTACCAATCATTTCAGAATCACTAACCTGTCAGCGTTTGAGACCATGATCTCTGTATAAAACCTTAACACGTAAGAAGCTAGATACATAGAAATAACACTAAAGTCCATAAAGTTGTAATAATCTTGTAGATATGAGTGAGCGCCGGTACTGTACAGCTGTTTACACTCTATCCATAGTAAACCTGAAAAGATTTTCAACTAGTTATTCATGTATGTGGAGCTTGTATGACTTTATGTATGTATAACTAAGTTATTTCATATGAAAAAGGAAATGGGGTAAATGTCAAGGAGACAACATCCCATATCTAGGTTAAAGCTACCCAAAACAAAGCATCTAGGGGTCACCGTACGGTCTTCAACATAGTGTGGAACCTCACACCATATATAACCTCACATCATGTATATTCTACCTAGTTTTTTCATGCTTATGTTATCTTGTTATTTCATCTATGTGTTTACGTAGTCATTTCTTGTAAGTATTCCCATTTGAATCTCTTTTTAAAGTATGTGTTATCTAGTTGTACATATATGTGTTACCTAGTTATTTCTGGGTTTTCTGAAAAAGAAACAAGAGGCTCTCAAGAGCCTGTATCGCTCACCTGGGTCATGGCTGACACAATAAGTCAAAATAATCACAACGTTTAAGTTCTCATTTTCAAATTTGTTTATTAATATTTAAGGGTCTCATTTTGAAGTTTGCTGATGTTTATTAATGTTTAAGGGTCTCATTTTGAAGTTTGCTGATGTTATATGATCCAAAATTAAACTATGTTCCCCACTGGCAGCTATTTTTGATGAGGCGTAGACCAACTGTCACCTTTCTTGAAGAAGACCATGTAAGACCATGTGCCTCACTTTGGTTCCAATTGGCATAGTATTTTCAGAGGAGATCTTTAAATGATTTCCCATGGGGTCCAAGGTTAAACAATGTTCCCCGCTGACTGCCATCTTGGATGCTAAGCGGACATCCAGACACATTTTAGGAAGGGGACCAAGTAAGGACCATTGTGACTAAGTATGATTCCAATTGGCCATGTACTTTCAGAGGATATGATCTTTGAACATGTTCCCCTATAGGGTCCAATGTATAAATCATGTTCCCTCCTGGCGGCCATCTAGGATATATAATGTGGACTTGCTGAACACATTTTTTAAAAGGGGTCACCTATGGACCATTGTGACTAAGTTTTGTTCCAATTAGCCCAGTATTTTCAGAGGAGAAGATTTTTGCAATATTGTCCAATTTTGGACCAAGTTCCCGCTGGCGGCCATCTTGGATGACGTGCAGACTTGCCGGACAAAATTTTCAAAGGGGACCACCGATGTGACCAAGTTTGGTTCTAATTGGCGCAGTAGTTTCAGAGAAGATCTTTGAATGCTTTTCCATAGGGTCCAATGTTAAACTGTGTTCCCTGCTGGCGGCCATCTTGGATATGATACAGACTTGCCAAACATTTTTGTTAATGGGGCCACCTAAGGACCATTGTGCCCAAGTTTGGTTCCAATTGGACCAGAGGTTTCAGAGAAGAAGATGTTTGAATGAAAAGTTTACAATGGACAGACCACTGACGGTAAGAAGATCTCCATGGCATAGCCATGCAGCCAGCTACAAAGTTACACATGCATTGAAGCTTAGATGCCACTTCAATATTAACTGAGAGAGATACTTGCATTATGGGCAAGCAAACAGAACTAAAGAAAACAATATAAAATTATATACAATTATTATTAAATTGTGAAATAAGTATAGTTTATGAAAGTATATTTGCAAAAAAAATGTAAAAATCTGTACAAAAACACTTTTTTGCTCATGATTATGTAGCAAATAATTATTTCTAATAAAGTGATAGCAGAGAATTTCTCTAAAACTCAAGAGAGAAAAGTAAACCAAAGAAGATTGAAAGCAGAATTTATCGGGAAATAACCCATAACCATATGGCATTGAAAATTTTTTTTTGGTGAAAAAAGTCAATAACTACAACACAGGCAGTTGAATTTTCTTCTTAATTTCAGAGTATGTAAATCTTGATATGCTGAACATTTTTTAAATTTACACTTTACCTCTATCTGTTACAGTTTTTGAAATAAAAAATAAAAAATGCATAAATTTTGAAAATTTTACGGAAAAAGGGCTATAACTCTGAGACGGTTTTTCCGATTTTCTTCAAAATTGCAGGGCAGATAGATCTCGTCATTCTGAACAATTCTACACTGTCAGATTTTTGATATCTGCAACGGTTTTGAAGTTATTTGCCAAAAACAGCATTTTACCCCTATGTTCTATTTTTAGTAACAGCGGCCATGTTGTTCGGTCCTCGGACTAACCGAACACATTTTTTAAACTACATACCCAGGCCAAGTTTGGATTAAATTGGCCCAGTGGTTTCAGAGGAGAAGATTTTTGAAGAAAAGTTTACGACGGATGGACGGACGGACGAACGGACGACGGACGCCAAGTGATGGCATAGCCAGGTGAGCTAAAAAAAACGTTATCTAGTTATTTCAGGTTGTCTCTAGTGAATACATAAAATGGCTGTAGCTAAGGAACAATTGTCTGAAGGTGCAAGCCGGTGACATCAGTTTCGAAGTTACCCCAACCACCGAGATGCTACACTCCTGTTTTTTTTCTACTAAACTTAGTTTTTTTCTTCTTTTGAGTTCTTTAAGTTTGAAAAAAGTGTATGTAAAAAATTGTAAAATATGTTCCCATAAAATAATAAATATATAGCATAAAAATAAAATAAGATGATATCAAACTAAATACATATTCCTCGGCAACTTCGGTATTTTGTTATTCATAAGAAGCATGGATAAAAATACATTTTTGTACACTGGTTTGCGACACTGTATTCATTATATACTTAAAGCAAAACTTGTAACTTAATATTTTACCAAAACTATAAATGAACTCGCCAAGAGTTTATATTCAATAGTCAAAATAAACAATTTGAAGAACATACCTAATATCCAGAATACTATACAAATCTGAACACGAGTTAGCAGCGTATTTGCTGGTCTTAACGTTTCTTTTAATAAACTGTTAATTTTCTCGTCTTTAGAAAGGTGTATAAAGGCTGAATTTGTAAGTTCTATCGTTGAAGTGATGGAAACTCCACTCTCTGTCAATCTGAACGTAGCGGCAGCCAACAGAATGAGGAAACAGACGTGTGACGTGGTGTGAGTAATAAACTTTGTCACGGGACAACGCATCACAGCTCCAAGCTGAAAATATATATTTATTTATCGGTCATTTTAAATAGCTTAATTAAAAGAGTCGTCAAAGAAAATATAACTTTAAACTAAAAAAATATTAAATTTTGCCGAGTGCCAACTTGATAATGTCCAATCAGCAATTCACTTTTTCACTTGACTATTCATCATATAAAGTGCGTGATGATAGCATGCCAAGGCAATCCATCATAGTTCAAACACTAAAAATATACTGAGTGCCAATGAAGATGCAACACTTAATTTTTTAGAATTTTTTTTCACACAAATAACAATTTTCAACAAATGCAACTATCAATTTACTTGTAACTTAACAGGCTTTAAAAAAATTTCTGCATGACTGATTTTTGAAACCACACCAACCGCAATACATGGCATGAAATGCACAAAAATGGGGTTTGCCGCGAATTAACGCATGATTGGTTTCCTTATTGCTTAACCCCGTGAAAACATTTTCCCATCTCAAAGTTTGGGAAAAAGTTTTCATTTAATCAATAAATGATAGAGACTTTAAACATTCCTGGATTAGTTCTCAAAATGCCTTGTTTTCCCATTCACAGACATTACTTTAACGTCTATCTTCTGGGTTCTGAACCACGATGAATCAGTCTGAAATTTTGTCAGCTTCTTTTGGAACCTTTTTGGAACCTTTCTGCAAATTTTCATTTTTTTTTTATGTTTAGAATTGAAATTCTCAAAAACAGGTATTTTTTACCTAAAAATTTAAAACATTGCTATTTTTGACAAATTTCCACTCTAAACAACTTCTTGACAAAATTGGAACTCAGAATTTTGAAGAATGAGACATTTTTTTCTTAAATTTTCTTCAGCGCGATTAAAATGTTCAGACAATTTGGGAATTTTTATTTATACCACTTAATCAAAAGTTGATGCTGTTGCAAATTTTAAGAGTCGACTAAAATGTTTTGGATGCAAATCGTTAAGCAGACACTTAGCTTAATAATTTAGCAAAGAAAAATTCTTTATATATGGACATAGAAGATTTCTAAAACATAAATATTAGGTGTTTCGTTTTCATTGGTGCTAAGTATGATTACATCTTGCATTATTATCTATTATCGGCAAACGTTTTAAAGGATTTGCTCACAAACTGGATTTATCCACCTGCCCATTCTAGATTTAACTTAAAACCGGTATGTAATTGGACGATCTTGGCACCAGATAAAAAAATACCACGGGGTAACACATCAAAGCTCAAAGATAAGCTCTACCTCGCAACCATATTTTTAAGTGAAAAAATCATTCTCAATGCTAATATAACATAAATTATTGAATAATATTTTGGATTTTCTGAGAACGTTCTTGAGATTTGTTTTTTTTTCTAAGAACGTTCTTAAGATTTAGTTATTTCTAATAATTGAACTACAAAATTAATATACTTGATTAGGATTTTTGTGAAAGTTTCAAAATCTGGTATTTTTCTTTTAACTTTTTATTTCTTGAATTCGTTTTAGTTAAATGCTTATGTTGATGGTAACTTCTCTGAAAAATCGGTAAGTGTTTTACAAATATTTTGCAAAAGCAACATGAACCTGAACAAAGTTATTTGTTTTTTTGTTTATACTTCCAACAGCTGTTATAGAATGACGATGAATGTTATTAAAGCATAATTTGAGTTGATGATAAGCCAAACCAATTATGGCTAACAATAATAGGAACAATTTGTACATGATGTGTTACTTCAAGAAGGAAAGTTTTCTTGTAACATCAAGACAAACAGGTAGGCTGTTCTTAATTGTATGATCTTTGGTTACAACTCCGTTCTATTCTATTTTAGATTTTTTTTCAAGCACTGAAGAGCCATAAATTGTCGAAATGACCATCTGCAGATATTACATTTTCAGTAACTTCAGTATTTCGGTATAAAATGGTCAAGTAAATATAAGAAACGGTGTAACTTATCATATCAGAGTACATTAAAATAATCTATGATGTTGCTTCTAGGCATTACATCATCCAGTTTACAACAAAGTTTCATTTTTTCCATTTGTGTTGCTAAAAGAGTTACATCTTTTATGAAAAGTAACATCACTTACAAGTTGTTATCAATTATTGTTGATGTAGTTATGTCCAAATATAACAAGTTTATAATACATGAAATTGTTTGATTGATTAATCTCCTGGTACCAATGTAACATTGTGGAATAATGTCATCGCTCTGACAGAATGTTTTCTGTGAAAATTAAACGTGATTGTTACTGAATCAATTAGACTATGATGAATTAGGTGTTGTATCAATCCTTCATTCTTCCGTTAATCAATGCCGATCTGGCATTTATCATCATTGGTTCCTGGCCTTGTAAAATTCCGTAGACAAAAATATGGTCTTGTAATAAATGTATATACAATATTTGACAGCATTTAAGCAGCTCTATATCATAAAGCTTTGACAAACATTTTGTCATTATTGGACATGGTTCATCAATAAAGATCAAAACTTTCACAATATACCATTTCACTATAACTGTGGAGACAAAATGTTCTGGCATAAATTGATTTGGAAAATTACTTCGAGACAATTAAACACTAATAGTGACATCGAAAGTTTAGTAGGAAAATCAACTTACCCGCTTCATTGCGCCAGGAAATAATTTTTTACTGTAAAATTTCAATTCGAAAACGGTTCATGCAAAAAATAACGTATGAAGATTATGACGCTCAAATGTTGTTTTTTTTTTAGAAATGTTCACTTGCTCGAAACTTTTATAAAAAAAATGCGACTTGCATACAGCATTGTAATTTTAATTGACAATACAGTTTCTTGCTATAAAAATGGCAAAGTACAACAGAATTTATAAATGAACCACAACTGGAACGAAATACAGACGACACAAACTCCGTAAAACAGAGAGCTAATAAAGAGAGAGCATCCTCAGTCCTATGTGCATAATTCATCAAAACTCTGAAAGTAGTTAAAAACAACGGCAGTAGAATAGTACCGAAGGAACAAAGAACAAGATTATAAAAATCAAAGTCCAGAAACAAGGCAAAAGCAAGAACACCAGAAGATGGAAGACTAAAGACACTTCATAACCACAAAACGCAAAAACCTACAAATACAACAACAAAAAAAAACAAAAATAAAACAAAAACAAAAACGAAAGCACTAACAGTGTGAACTCTCAAAAAGAGTGACATCGGGTGCTCCAGAAGGGTAAGCTTGTCCTGCCCTGCATATATATGTCATTTAAAATGAACATAAATTACAAAAATCAAAGTGTTCATTTTTACTGAACTTTTGCTGTTATTAACGTTTTTTTCAATATGCATTAGAAAATGTCGTTTTATGGTAAACTTTGCTCAAAAGAAATACCACAAGAATTGAAAGGGTTAAATTTGTAAATGACGATCAAATACCATGCAAATATGAGGCATCAAAACACACACACAACACAAAAGAGAAGAAAAAAGACCAAACTATTGGAAATATAAAAAGTTTTGTCTTACCTTTGTATTTGGCGCAATGATATATGAAAGTGCTATAAAAGGTATTGTTGGTAGAAAAAGGAACACAAAACACAACTGTTTCCACCAACTTAGTGACTGTAGAAAGCCCATTTCTGACCCGTACCATAAACTTGTCATATGTTGCTGACAATTAGGATGAGCAACAAACTGAAATAAAAAGCGGGAGGGTTAAGTATTTTTCATTATTTTTATGACATGTATACGTCTTTTAGTCTGGAGAAAAAATGTAATACTACAATGATATCTATTTCATCCATTTTGTTTCCTACTGAAAATATAGATTACACCACAAAATTCCGTTTATGACAATAGTTTATCCACTATAGATACTTAAATTTCTTAATGCGAAGCTTGCCGAGCATGTAAGATTTTTAAATTTAACCATCTAGAGTGGATAAAATATGGGAAAAGCATAGAGTTTTTATTCACCATATTTTGAAAATGAAAATTTATCTAACTGGTCAGACCCGGTTCAAACTTCACATATCATTAGAGAAGTGTTGTTACAGTATTATAGATTCACTGTATCGCGTCAAAATAATTTCGAACAAATCTTGAAAAAAAAAGTGCCGCGATTCAGTATTTAATTTAAAAAATTAACACATGCTATGCGCTTTTTTCATGCCTTCCACAACACTCAAAGTGTCTTTTTTCTTTTATAGCAAAATGTTATAATTACTGACACAGTTCTCCGTCAAGGCTTTTTGAAGCTTACATACACCAGATGAAAGAAGAATATTCTTAATCAATTGTTAAGGGGATAACTAAATTACGACCATAAAGCGCCAAAGGAATTAATTCAATTGTGTTTACGCAACTGAAAAAAAGATTACATAACAATACAGGGAACAATTAATATAACGTTATAATGTAATCCAATCAAGTTAACTTATAAGACAATCTAACCGAGTAATAAAATGTTGTAAAATTTCTTGTGAGTAAAACTCTCTGCTCCGAATAATTTGCATAGATAATTGATTGAATTTGGTGAATGACAGTTGTATACCATAGTCATGCCTTTGTAAATATTATTACATTTTCATCCTAGCAAATAATACCACTTATTATAATGAAATTGTATTGGCTTAAAAAGAAATCGTATTCTCAGAAAACACAAGTTTAGCAAAACAAAATGGGCATATGACAGAAATTAATCATCAGTTATAACAACTAGATCGTATTTACGTTTACTATCGTGAATTAACAACATTGTGTTATTTATTATATCAAGTGACATTGGGTCAAGCTCTATAATATTTCTTTTTAAGGTCGTCAAACTTTGTTCTCAATAATTACATGGTATCGATGGAAACATCAATGATTTTATTATCCATTCTCTTTGTATATTATTGCAATGGTACTAAAACGTCATTGAAAGTATTGTGAATGCGCTATATATGTTATTTGAAAAAATGGCCTTACAAAGAAATAAAATGACAAAAACATCCATAAACTATATCTACAGACCTGGCTTATTTTCAGGATAATGTTTTATCCTTTTAACTGTTTTCCTTTTTATTAAGTTTAACTACCAATGTATCGTAGCCAGACTTACTTTTTTTTATGATAACATTTGTAATATTCGTTTGATTTAATGCAAAGTTCAATAAGGGAAATCAATACATTTACTTTAAACAAAACTGTTCTCTACTATGTACGATGACACCACCTTCATTTCAATGTTAACGATAAATCATTTGAAAAGTTACATATTAAATATTCTTACGTATACATTGTATATAATATAGTGTTATTAAATGGCCATTTTCAATTAATCCTGTTTAATGTCCAAGTACAGTCGTATTGGGTTGAGGTCACCTGTATTGGCCCGAGGCGAAGCCGAGGGCCAATACAGGTGATCGAAACCCAATACGACTGTACGAGGACATTATACAGGATTAATATGAAAATATCCATTTTATGACACCTTTATTAACTGATGACTTAAAATTACAGGCATTTTCTTTACCAATCTTAATTACAGGACGTATATGCAAATGTCGATTTTACCAAATCAAGACGGTATAAAACAGATTTCTATTGAATTTTCAATTTTCAATAGAAATTTTTGCACTATCATGTTATTTACAACCCCCCCCCCCCCAAACAATACAATGGTCTCGTCAAGGTTCTGTCCTGTTGTGTTAGTCGTACAATCTGACATGGGATTCGACTTACGAGTACTATTTTTTCCGTAGTCTATTGATTTAATGAATAGAAATAAACACAGGACAACTCTGAGCTTTCCTTTGATTGCATTCCAAATATCAACACTGTGCTCTACATAGTTAAATAGTACTCGTCAGCGGAAAAAATAGTACTCGTAAGTCGAATCCCATTTCAGATTGTACGACTAACACAACAGGACAGAACCTTGACGAGACCATTGTATTGTCAGGGGGGTTTGTAAATAACATGCAATAATTTCTACTAAAAAATTGGAAATTCAATAGAAATCTGTTTTATACCGTCTTGACTTGGTAAAATCGGCATTTGCATATACGTCATGTAATTAAGATTGGTAAAGAAAATGCCTGTAATTTTAAGTCATCAGTTAATAAAGGTGTCATAAAATGGATATTTTCATATTAATCCTGTATTATGTCCTCGTACAGTCGTATTGGGTTTCGATCACCTGTATCGATCACCAATACAGGTGACCTCAACCCAATACGACTGTATACGTACTTGGACATTATACAGGATTAATATGAAAATACCCATTTAATATTGTTAAAAAAGTTTAGGTTGACTGGGCGGAGTTACTTGTCATTCAGGATTTGATCATTCCAAAACATCAATAGGTACAATAGACCAAATGCAGGGTGTTATTTTAATAGATCAATAATTGTTTGATTGGTGAATGTTCCTATTGATATCTTGGGGCATACATATTACAAACTATTTGTTTCTGAAAAGTGTTCACTATACAACATGTACAAATAATTACATGATCATTAATGATTAATTTGATCACCTAATGTTGGCACTACACTGAAAAAGTAGATTTACCCCAGTTCAAAGTTTAAGGCAAACTCCGCCCAGTCAATCTTAAGTTTTATTACAATAACACTATAGTATAAATGTACGTTAACTTAGCATTCCACAAATATGTGATTGCTTGTTGTGTTAAGAAGAGGTTTTCAAGATAATCATGTTGTGTGTTCCTTCAATATACACTTTCCTTGAATGCATCTAGACCATTTAGACCGATTAAAAGTCTCAACATAGAATAGATTCAATAGCATTTTCATAATTCTAAATGATATTTGGAGGATGTTTTTACAAATTTTCGAAGACAGTCGCTACTCTGCATCAAAAGAAAAAGAAATACACACATTCCTGCCATTTGAAAAGGATAATGTTTACCCTAATTAATAAATGTTTTTCAAAAAGCAATACATAGACTTTCTCATAAAATTAAAACAGGCTTATATGGACATAAATGTAGTTTTCTTGCATTTTTGACCTATAAGCTTATCTGATGTTATAATAATATCATGCTCAGGACACAGATAAATTAAAACAGATGTCATTTTACATAATTTTCAAAAGCATCTGAGCATTTTTAAATAATACTCGATAAGGGAAACCAGTCACAGACATGGTCAATTGGATTGAATCAAACTCCATGTTTTTGTGTCTGAATTTCATTCAGACTATACATACTATGATCATGTAACTAGGAATAGGATCTACTGGACTGATTTATTTAAAATTACGGCGATGAAATTAAATTCGTCACTTTAAGAAAAAAAAAATAATTAAAAAAAAATCATCTCAAACAGATACTGAGTACCAATGAAAACGAAACACCTAATTGTTATGAATTTTGACGCACAAATAAAAACTTTCAACAAATATAACTGCCAATTTACTTGTAATTACACATGCTTCCGATAAGATAAATTCCCACATTACTGTTTTTGAAACTATGCTACCCGCAATACATAGAATGGAATGCACATAATATTATTTTTGGTACGAATTCACGCATGATTGGTTTTTCTTCATTGTTCATTACAAAGCTGTACCCCGTGAAAACATTTCCCCATCTCACATTGATGGGACGGGTTTTCATGTTATCCATGAAATATAGGAAACTTTAATCATTCCTTTGGTTGCTTCTCAATATGCCACATTTTTTTTCATTTACAGACATTAATGTAATGTTTATCTTGTCTAAATTACGATAAATCGGTTTGAAATTTTGTCAGTGTCTTTTTAAATTTGTTGAGATCATTTCTGCAAAATTTTGAAATTTTTGTTTGATGTTTAGAATTGAAATTTTCAAAAATCGGTATTTTTGCCCAAAAATTCAAAACGTTGCCTTTTTGACAACTTTTAAATCGGAACATACAACTCCTTGACCAAATTTGAGCTCAGAATTTGAATAATTAGTTATTTTTTTGTTCAATTTTTCTTCAGTGTGATTGCAATGTACAGACAAATTCGGAATTTTTATCACCTAATAAAACGTCACTACTGTGGCAAATTTTCGAGAATGGACTAAACATGTATGGATGCAAAATTAACAGACATTAGCAAAAGAGAATTCTTTTCCTCGACATGGAAAATTTATAAAAAATAAATATCAGGTGTTGCATTTTCATTGGCGTTTAGTATATATAAATCTAACACCTAAACAAAAACGAATTACCTTTTTTTCTTGATATCTTATCGCCATTTTAAGGCGTGCAAGAAGGTCCCTGGACCCCTCTGCAGAATCCGTCCCTTCACTAAGAACGGCTTCCACTTCCTGAGTGCCTCGACAGAGATCCATGAGTTCACAAGCAAAGTCCATACACTTCACAACTAAACCATGGTATTCGTTCTGAAATATTAAGGCAAATACATACATATGAAGAACAACAATAAAAGCTCTGATCCATTGCTTGGTTTTACCATTTATTGGTAGTGACTTTGTCTCATGAGCATTTACTTAATACCCTGTCATTGTTTACTAGTATATAGTATTAAATTCGTTGATATCATATGATTAAAAAATACGTTAAATACATATCGCATAAAAACACAGATTTCTACATACAACAGCCTTTTCGGCTTTAAGCATTTGAATATAAATGATATCTACTGAAACGGAACCTAATACTTAACAGGTAACAAAACGAATTCTTGAAATTTGGTTATTAAAAGTGTCAAACTTGTTTTTATCAAAATAAAAGTTTGAAGAAAATATGGAAAAATCGAAACAATTACATTAAGTTGGGTGCACATTTCAATATACATGTATATCAATAACTTTTCTAAAATATTAAGGATTTAAGATGGAAAATGTAATACGATCTGATTTCAGAAATAGGTACCGACTGCTCAATATATTTAAAGAAGTCCGGTAAAACACGTTTATTATTCTTATAGCAATTAAATGTACACCTTCAATATCCTGTAAAATATTCTTTGAAGTTTCAAGGAGTAGTGATTTCAAGGAGTTGATATCACAAAATAAGGTACGCCGTGATGAAAATATTAATATAATGAAGTCCATAATAAATTAAGCCAGGTGCTCATAATCAGTATATATTTAATTAATCTGTAAAGCATTTTGGTTGCTATCTGTTCGAGGAGTTGATTTTACTAAAAGTATCCTCATTTGAAAATGCCTATAAGCTAAAGTCCGGAAAATGGAAAAAAAGTGAGACATTCTAAAAAAAGTCACTCAGGTGTAAATATTCCGCAGTATATGCAGACACCTCCTGTGATGTTTCATGAGTCTAGCTTGAAAAATTTAAGGGTTGATTAAAAAAAATAACCGCTATTTCCAGCCCGTCAGCCGACATGCTTAACAAATGGTTATTTTTTGCAAAAAATGACATCATGTACATCCTGACAATGATGGCATATCAAGAGATCTTCAACAGAATCGAACGGAAGTATTATACAATGTTCTAACACAGGAATTTACGCAATATATTTACAATAATTTTATTAAAATTATGTTTTGCAGCATATATAACAGAAATGTTATATATCAGTGATCATTAAAGAGCTTTAATGAGCAGATGAGATCGTCTGCTGTGCTCTGAAACTAATTTAGGAAGTAATATTCACTGTTCCCTGAAATGTCTTGTCGCCCTAGAGACGGAAATGCTTACACATTATTTGTAAAATACTAAACCTGACATTCATTTTTTATCAAATAGTCAATACATTGATGTGAAATTTTTGAGGTTCGATGCAAACGAATCAAAAATAAGAAAGTAGTCCTTATATGAAAAAAAAGAAGATTAAAACATATCTTCTTCGGTTCTATTTTCTCTTGAAGAAAGACTTGTAGGATTATTCAAGATGTGCCTCATTGAAATGAAATGAAATCAACACAAATTTGGGCTTCTAAATAATTAAATACCCATGTTACTGTAAATTTAGTTTCTTCAGGATACCATTTTGACAACTGATATATCTCCAGTGCACATTAAGTCAAGACGGTAGGACAACTATAAACAAAAATGCATTGAAGCTGATAAAGATCAAATAAAATAAAGGGCTACGCCAAGCGCAGCATGATACGACCGCAGCATGTCGACCACTTAAATTTGAACAAGTGTAATTGAAAGTGAGTGTGGACATACTAAATGGCTTGACACAATAATTGCATGGACACAATAAGGGGATTGACCCAGTAATTAGCTGGACACAAACTAGGGAATGTGAAAATTAGCCCTTATGACTCCTTATGGTTCCTCTTTGACCCCTTATAGCTCAAAAACAGTAGGAGCTACACCGAATTCATTGACATTCTATTGAAAGCTTATATCAAGTGGAATCCTAAGAAAAAAAATCCATCGAAATCCGACGAAAAATAACAATTTCACGTAATCTGCAAGTTTGCACTTTTGGCCCCTTCGATCCCTTAAAGCTCGAAAACGGTAAGAGCTACGACAAATCCGTTGACATACCAATGAAAGCTTATATCAAGAGGAATCTAAAGAAAAAAATCCCATCAAAATCCGATGAAAAACAAAAATGTTCATGATGTTAGGTAATCTGCAAATAAGCAATTTGCCCCCGTTTGGCCCCTCAAAGCTAGGTAAGCAAACAAGTTACCAAAAATCTGATAGCAGAGTGCTGTGTTAATTTTTCATAAGCAATCCATTGAAAAAAACTGCTTCAAAATCGGCCCAAAAAATTATTTTTTTGGAATTCGCCTCTTTTGGCCCATTTATCTCGGGAATGGTACATGCTACATGTAATCCGTTGGCATAGTACTGATTGGAAATTTCCTCACGAGCACACTGAAAGAAACCCCATCAAAATCCGATTAATAATAAAGATTCTACAGACAAGTATGTGAAAACAGAAAATTTAACCTTTTTGGCCCCTTTTTTAAAAATGGGTGGGTTCACAATGACCAAAACTACTGCAAGCCTTCCTTTTGTACCAAAGAACAGTACGTTAAAAATTCATAAGAATTGATTTACTTGAACAAAAGTTATTGACCAAAAACAAAAGTTTCTACAGACGACGACAACGACAACGACAACGACGACGACGACAACGACGACGACGACAGCACCATACCAATATACATTGTACGACCGCAAAAATTTTTGCGGTCGTATAAAAAGGAATTAAACGGAGAGCAAATCAGCTTATGACAGATATGTTCCATACTTTTAGAAGTTTTCAAATGCAATCGATTTCCAACCAGCACCAAAGTAAATTTGGCTGCTTCACAAGTGCAAACACGTATTTCTTATAGAAATATGCATCTATAATGAATCAAATGAAAAATATAACAATTAAAATTTTACTGAAATATTTGATGTATAATTCTTTTGCATGTATTTTTCTTAAATATATTCAAGCTATATTATAACTACCTTAAATTCCTTTTCCACTTCCGCCAGCTTCATCATTTCCTGTCTCAATTCAAATGTCGTCATAATTGGATCTGGGCTAGATAAAGCCATGTAAGCAGGACTTGACAATGCTCTGTATGCATTCAAACGTGACCTTGACCTCTTCAAAGAATCGTAATTCTGTTTGATGACACAGTCAGTACATTTACAATATATTGGATGAGGTTTCTCAATTCGATGATTTCTCGAGAGAAACATTTGCACAATTTCATGGTTATTATATGAAGCAGCTAGAATCAAAGGTGTAATATCTGGCGGGAACTGGCTTTTCTCTTCTGTTCGAAAAAACGCTTCGTTGACACCCGACCGTTTGAATCGATCTTCTCCGGCGATAAACGTTGGATGTTCAATGATGATTTTGACTATCTTTTGTCCACCTTTACTTATTGCGTGCAAAAGTGCCTCTTCAATACAATTAAAACTCAAATTGTCCAGCAACATTTCAATGATATACAATTTTTCGCTATCAATAGCCAAGTGAAGTGCGTTCCTTCCCATGTAATCGAGGCAGTTTACATTTAGGGTGGACCCTTTCTCCTCCAGAGATTGTCGTACAATTCCAACATCACCCAGGAAGGCAGCGTTTAGATATACCCTCTCTTCATCGGTCAGCTGTAAAATACGAATAAATAATAAACTGGTGGCTTACATCGAGAAATGATCTTCTATCACTCACCTGGTGACTTGTTTTGTCTATTGTCATTACCATCCAATGATTATTCATACCTTATATAAGTAAGTCAGATGTTACAGTTCTGTAAAGCAGATATTAAAATACTGGTAATTTCGAACAACATAGAAAAATAAGAATAAAAACATTGAAGTGGATCAACCAAACACTATTTTAATCAAATTTAGTTAAAATTATTGAGGTGGTTACAGAAGAGATCATTTTCCATAGGGTCCTATGTTCTCTGCTGGTTGCCATAGTGAGTTTGACAGGACAATAAAAATCACTTGTAAGATTATTACCGATGTGTTTCGTTGAAATACTAAAATTGTTAATATCGAAGTTATTGTTAATTTAATTCAACAGAAGACCTTTTTGATAAGTATCACTTCCAGTACAGTTTGGTATACAATAAATCCAAAGATGTACAAAAATAAAGTGTTCAGTGAATGAAAAAAACACGTCCCTAGCTGAAACAGGGTATGTTGACAATTTTGTATTATCGGCAACCGAGTAACATTGTGCGACAATGAAATACACAAAAGATAAAAAATCGTAGGGAAAGGGGGGGGGACTATTCAAGTGATGGAAGAATCGCGGGTAAAGTGAACAGAATCAAAGCTGCATCAAGAACAAGGAAGGTAAAAACAATAAAACAACCGCCATTATAGTACAGGGGAACCAAAAATAACTTGAATATGGCTAAGTAAAGGAGGTGAAATGATAGGAAGTAAAATTACTTAATTAGAAATTAAGAAACACAAATAAATAGAAATGTAAAAACAATGCGCAAGAATGATGTCTAAAAGTAAGATAAGTCACCTATATATAAATTATGTTTTGTTTTTAGACCAATACTGAATTACTATGGTACTCTATAGGATGGCAGAAACAATCAAATTGGAGCATTTCCATTCTAACTTGTTAAGTAACAGAAAATGTAATAATTAAAAATTCGTAAATACGTTTTTAAAAATGTGCAGTACATATACCTGTAGATGGCCTTCTGTCAAACAGTTCTATATTTAGTATAACTGTTGAACTGATCATAACCAGACAGTACAGATGACATCTACAGACATATAAATATTGTCATTAGTTCCTGAAACTGTCAGCAAACCTAATCAAATTCTCATTCACAAAATTTACTCAAAGCAATGTCCAACGTCACATATTATATACATAAATGATTGGCCGAGATGACTCCAAAAGATCTGGTATCCATTATGGATAGATATAAAGGTTTATAGTAGATTTACATCAGAAGGCAATTCCTAAAAACAAATCACATATATATAGAAACAGAATACAAATAACCATTTTAACGAAGATGTGTTACAAGGAAACATGATACGTGAAGCTAAACAAAAGCAAATCCACTCAAGCATAAACAATAGTCCGAGATATTCAAAATGTTATTTATGTATCACTCAACAGCTAATTTTGAATTTTCCAAAGCATTTCATCATGAAAATCCAAATGAATTCACTTCTGACTACACTATGCCTCCCTCCTTTTATAAGTTGCATCGGTATTCGTTTTTTATGCCCCCGTGAATCGAAGATTCGGGCATATAGTTTTTGGTCTGTCTGTCTGTTTGTTTGTCTGTTTGTCCACAAAAATCTTTAACATTGGGTATATCTTTTGAATGGTAAGTATTAGGGCTCTCATATTTTGCATGTGTATTCCTTGTGGCAAGACCTTTCAAATGATACCAAAACTTTCGACTTCGTGACCTTGACCTTGACATGTGATGGGCTTTTTGAAAAAAATAATAAACTTTAACATTGGGTATATCTTTTGAATGGTAAGTGATATGGCTTTCATATTTTGCATGTGCATTCCTTGTGGCAAGACCTTTTAATTGGTACCAGAATAGTTGACTTTGTGACCTTGACCTTGGTCTGTGAACAACTGCATAAATACTTTAACATTGAGCTTATCTTTTGAATTGTAAGTGATAGGGCTTTCATAGTTTGCATGTGTATTCCTTGTGGAGAGACCTTTCAGTTGGTACCAGAATATTTGACCTCGTGACCTTGACCTTGGCATGTTACTGTCCGGTAAAATTTCACCAGAAAATGAAATTATTTTTTGTTTTATTTTATATATATAGAAATTAAACTCATTTATGATGAAATGTTTCTTGATATCTATAGAATTTTTTTGTAAAAAAGATTTTTAAAATCATTCAGCATATTTTCTTCATTTATTTACTTTCGTTTTACAGGTAATTGTATTATATATATCAATGATGAGGAATGTTACTAAAATATCTATTATTTCATTTCTTCTCTTCTGTGTATTCCTCCACTTTTGGGGAACCCGTATTGATGATCCCTGGTGTAATCAAAGTACTGATTACACTGATAGACAGAACACAACGAGTTGGCTATAAATGTTCCAAAAAGGGGGTGGGGGTGGGAAATTGTTTTCTTAATAATGCTTGGATAATGATTGGAGGGGTTCATTTGGGTGACTTCTGTGTTTGCATCAAATTGCAATCATCATTTGATGTGATTAAACTTTTCAGTTGATACTAGAATTTATTTCTACAAATTATTTTGTCAGATAAGGACATTCATTGTTCAAAGTTGCTAAATATTTCTTCTTTACTTCTTCTCGGGGGCATAAGTGTTTCACAAAACACATCTAGTTGTTTTTGTTTTAAGACTATATAATATATCTTATATTGTTTATCGGTCACTTTGTAGGGCAATGGGTGACAGTGTGTTAGAGAACTTTGCTTCACATTTTCATGTTGTTTCCACGTCCATGGATAGAAAGGACTTGGATTAGAATTGTGAGACACAAACGCGTGGGTTCGCTCGAGCAGATTCTAGGTTCAGTCTTGAAAATACTGTAGTGTTTGATCATTGTGGAAAGACTCATTGTGACCTCAAAATGTGATCAACAATAAAAGCATTGTTCCATTTTGCTGTATCTTACAATATGATGGAAGCGATTTTGCCCATGAAACTTATGTTTTGTGAGTACCGTTATCCATGATGCGTAATTTTGAAGTTTAAATATTTTGTGAGAATTGTCCCGTCAAGGTCATGATAACTATTGATCTATTAAAACAAAGGCCACTTGAGTATAAATGTATAGAGAATATAATTTCCATTTTATGGCACATAAATTGTTTCATTGAAAGATTAAGATATTCAGCATGCCGAAAATGACTCAAGACGGATACCAAAAATGAAATCATTACATAATTTGTCGAAATGCGCAAATGCAGAAAGTAAATTCAAAGTAACTTCGGTATTTAGTTATTTGTTACCACTGGGTCGATGCCACTGCTGGTGGACTGTTTGGCCCCGAGGGTATTTACCAGCCCAGTAGTCAGTACTTAGGTGCTGACCCGAAAGCCGATTATTTTTGAAATCTTACAATATCTAAAATTTGGTAAATTTTATTGAAAACTAGGGAGTATCTCCCTCATGCAAAGCTCTGTCCTTAGCCGATTTTGGCTTTACATTTAGATCACTTTGGTTTTTTGTTCTCTGTCAGTTTTTAGACATTTTTGAGTTTATGGTCTTCCAAACGTTTAGATTTTATCTGCACTGATAAGACATAATTTGTCGGAATGCGCATATGCAGAAAGTAAATTCAAAGTAACTTAGGTATTTAGTTATTTGTTACCACTGGGTCGATGCCACTGCTGGTGGACTGTTTGTCCCCGAGGGTATTTACCAGCCCAGTAGTCAGTACTTCGGTGCTGACCCGAAAGCCGATAATTTTTGAAATCTTATAATATCTAAAATTTTGTAAATTTTATTGAAAACTAAGGAGTATCTCCCTCATGCAAAACTCTGTCCTTAGCTGATTTTGGCTTTACATTTAGACCACTTTGGTTATTTGTTCTCTATCAGTTTTAAAACATTTTTGAGTTTATGGTCTTCCAAACGTTTAGATTTTTAGATTTTATCTGCACTGATGAGACATAATTTGTCGAAATGCGCATATGCAGAAAGTAAATTCAAAGTAACTTCGGTATTTAGTTATTTAATAAATCTGTAATTGCTCATTTATACGCAATAAGCCTAAAAAATTTCATTCGATCTTTATTTAATTCAAAGTCAAGTGGATTTCTCTAATTTGGTTTACATGCCAGGCGTTATAAGTGTCCACCTTCCAATCCCCCAATTATTTTTGACTCATCTTGTTTGACTCACATGTCACCCTCGTTTCATGTCAAACTTTGCTCTAAATGAGAATATCATTCAGCTGACCAAAGAAGCATATACTCATAAATACATCTAAGACTTGTAACAAGAGACTCAAACTATTCTGAATGTTATTATGTACGGCTGAACGTGTCCATAATTGTTAGAAAAATGATCCTTCCAACACCACCTCATTTCCTGTTTTCCTTTGAGCGTATCCCTCATCATGTCTGTTAAGCATCATTCAAGTTGTTTATTGTGTTACGGATAAACGGTTTAGTTTTAGAGTAATTATAAAGGATTGTCTTTATTGCTTGGATTCAAATAAAAATGTGAATAATCGGTTCCTAACAGTAGTCTGTACACTTCTATATAAGTCACCCATTACTTCAAATTAATCTGTTCAATTTTTTGCTGGAGCCATAAGCGATCTAACACGGAATTACTGTGATTAATGATTACCTACAATTCAAAGTCCAACGCCCTGAATCTATAAATTTATTAAGCTTGATTTTCAAGTTCAAGGAGCTCATTGTGTGAGTTAATCGCGTAAATGGCTCCGGCTTCTTAAAAGTCGGTAGATACAGCAATATTTTCGTTGGAGCAACATCGCAAAATTATTTCAATGGTTGGACATGATTTATATATGAAAAAGAAAGGAAATGGGGTAAATGTAAAGGAGACAACATCCCATCTCCAGGTTAAAACGACCCAAACCAAAGCATCTATATGTTATGTAATTACTTTTTCCATAGGGAAGGGAGGAGTCGAAAGAACTTTATGTTCCTTACATATAGAGCTTTAAAGGAATTTTTGTACTCTAGATCTTTTTCATTTTTGAATAGAACCAAAGCAAGCCTTAACGTGTCACCGAGGCTAAATTTTATATTTTACGCAAAAGATGACTTTGTCGGTTTGTCCTTAACGCTACAGATTTTGTTGTCTGGTTTCACGGTTTTTAATCCAATACGAGTTTCGGGTTCACTATGTGCGCCTATTATTCTGTTTTCTGAATGAAAAACATCAAAGCAGTAAAAGTAATTCGCTTTTCAAAATTCTCTGAATATTGTTTTAGTGAATAAAAATTATTTCTATATTTTCGAATCTCCCGACCACTTTGAATCAGTTGTATTTGTTCCTATTACACTTTTAAAGTGGCAGAGTTTTCTGTAGGGTAAACCCTCCTTTCCTCATTAACTTAT
This sequence comes from Modiolus philippinarum, assembly GCA_002080025.1. Classification (NCBI taxonomy): domain Eukaryota; kingdom Metazoa; phylum Mollusca; class Bivalvia; order Mytilida; family Modiolidae; genus Modiolus; species Modiolus philippinarum. The sequence goes on from MJUU01045923.1 coordinate 64,575, forward strand.
AGGGAGAAACAATAACAGATTAATTTATCACGTAAAGCAAATAAATTCCAGTGCTCTTGATTCAGTTTTATTCCTGTATCCTCAAGGAAAATGACGTAAAGCACTGATAGATAATGAAAGAAAATATCCTTGGAATGGCAGTACGAGCTCAAAAACTAAAAAAATCGATTATTTTGTTCAATACATAACTTTGGAGCATAATCTTTTTTAATGCAAAAGTTCTTCTTTTTGCACATAAAAATGCGACGGGATTAAAGACTCATTACATTAACGCGTTACGGGTCAAAACATTTGTAAAACTCATAAGAATTTATACAATGTGTAAAGTAAGTGAGAACCGAACTTAAGCTCTATGTGTAAGGAACATAAAGCTGTTTTGACTCCTCCTTCCCTATGGAAAAAGTGATTACATAACATATAGATGCTTTGTAATTTTTATTTGGTATTAAACCGTTTTTTGTCACGTGATATTAACGAAGGGTCATGGGCAACAATTAAAAAATCAATTGTTCAGAGAACAATTGCAAGGTGTATCCCCGTCAATGTTATGTTTCGTTAAGTCTTATGTTTGACCAACCATAAATGAAGATCATATATAACAAGGGGAATATTTTTGCAACATAATGTTTTCATAAATTTTTTATGGTTGCCGAGGTATCGCGATAACAAAATTTCGAATGGCGGCCATTTAAAAATGGCGGACAAAAATTTTTTGTTGACCAAGCATAATTGAAGATCTTACTGAAAGGAGTTTTTTGCCAACATACTGTTTTCATAATTTTTTTATCGTATCCCAGATATCGCGATAACAAAATTTCGAATGGCGGCCATTTTTAAAATGGCGGACAAAAATTTTGTTTGGACCAACCAGAAATGTAGATCTTCATGAGAGGAGTATTTTTGCAAGAAAATGTTTTCATGAATTTTTTATCGTTTCCGAAATGTCGTGATAACAAAATTTCGAATGGCTGCCATTTTTGAAATTGTAAACGAAATTTTTTTTGACCATCCAGAAATGTAGATCTTCATGAGAGGAGTATTTTTTGCAACACAATGTTTTCATAAATTTTTTTTATCGTTTCCAAGATATCGCGATAACAAAATTTCGAATTGCGGCCATTTTGAAAATGGCGGGAATTTTTTTTTGACCAACCAGAAATGTAGGTCTTCATGAGAGGAGTATTTTTACAACACAATGTTTTCATAATTTTTTTTTATCATTTCTGAGATATTGTGATAACAAAATTTCGAATGGCAGCCATTTTCAAAATGGCGGACGGAATTGTTCTTATGACCAACCAGAAATGTAGATCTTCATGGGAGAAGTATTCATAAATTTATTTATCGTTTCCGAGATATCGCGATAACAAAATTTCGAATGGCGGCCATTTTGAAAATGGCGGACAAAATTTTTTTTTGACCAACTAGAAATATCGATCTCAATGAGAGGATTATTTTTGCAACCAATGTTTTCATAAATTTTTTTATCATTTCCGAGGTATCGCGATAACAAAATTTCGAATGGCGGCCATTTTGAAAATGGCGGAAAATTTTTTTTTTTTACCAACCAGAAATGAAGATCTTTATAAGAGGAGTATTTTTGCAACACAATGTTTTCATAATTTTTTTTTTTCGTTTCCGAGATATCTCAGTAACATATTTCGAATGGCGGCCACTTTGAAAATGGCGGACAAATTTTTTTTTTGACCAACCGGAAATGTAGATCTTTATGAGAGGAGTATTTTTGCAACACAATGTATTCATAAATTTTTTACAGTATCCGGGATATCGCGATAACAAAATTTCAAATGGCAGCCATTTTGAAAATGGCGGACAAAAATTTTTTTTTTACCAACTAGAAATGTAGATCTTCATGAGAGGAGTATTTTTGCAACACAATGTATTCATAAATTTTTTATCGTTTCCGAGATATCGCGATAACAAAATTTCGAACGGCGGACAAATTTTACCAACTAGAAATGTAGATCTTTATAAGAGGAGTATTTTTGCAACACAATGTTTTCATAAATTTTTTATCGTTTCCGACTTATCGCGATAACAAAATTTCGAAAGGCGGACAAATTTTTTTTAGACCAACTAGAAATGTAGATCTTTATGAGAGGAGTATTTTTGCAACACAACGTTTTCATAAATTTTTTATCGTTTCCGAGATATCGCTATAACAAAATTTCGAATGGCGGCCATTTTGAAAATGGCGGGCAAATTTTTTTTTTTTCTCCAACCAGAAATGTAGATCTTCATGAGAGGAATGGAATAAAAAAGATAACAGGAAACACCTACAATGACCAAAAACATAGCCACATGCAAGAAAGTAAACAGGAACTGAGTATTTTTGCAACACAATGTTTTCATAATTTTTTTATTGTTTCCGAGATATCGCGAAAATAAAATTTCGAATGGTGGCCATTTTGAAACATTACATTAAACATATTTTATTTGCACAAAAAGATGCAAAAGGGAATCGGACACAAGTTATTACAACATAAGAAACGTCCTCTCCCTTAGAAAATTATATACAGAAAACAATAATCAAAATGACGACTATTACATAAAGTTACAACAGTAAATATATGTATATAATTATTTATAAATGGTTTCAAATGAAAGAAAAATTCAAAATAAGAAAAAAAATGATAACAAAGAAAGCAAAATAATAATCAATTAATCAAATAAGGAAAAAGCCAAATAAAACAACGAATTGAAGAGGAGTGGTGAAAACTGCTCAAAACATAAATTATTTTTATAACATATTGAAACGGTGTGTTGCTCTTATAAAAGAGTGAACATTTTTGAAAATTTCAATGTTCTGGGCATATGTCAGATTACTGTCACCAGCCAATAGCAATTTAACAGATATGGCAAAATGTCTCAATTTATTAAATAAAACAAACCTATCTTCTTCATTAAAACAACATTCAAAAAAGTAATGTATGGCATCTTCATAGGGGTGACCGCAGGGACAAGCTGGATTAGGAACTATATTAACACGATGAAGATCAGCATTTAAGGAACTACACATGTTCCTTAATCTAGTGAGAATTATATTAATCTTTCTATCCCCAAAACTAAAGTATGTAGGTGGCCTATTGATTTGCAACTTAGTCTTTTTTTAAAAAATGTTGATATTTGGAGAGTCCCGAATGTCTTGACTAAGACGATTCCATTCTACAACGGTAGAAGGAAAAAAAGGATCTTTTTGTTAATTCTAACCTGCAACTTGGTAAAATATAATTGGAACCATCACGTAAATTATAATTAGAATTTTCACTTACTAATGGCGGCATTAGTTCACATAGATACTCAGGAGCATGGTGTTTATGTATTGAATAAAATAAATTAAGCCTCCTAATTTTTCGTCTATCCGATAACTCTTCCCAGCCTGTTTCTGAATATATTGATTCACAACTAGAAAACTGTGGTAAACCTGTGACAATTCGACCGGCTTCCATTTGAAGCCTGTCTAATCTATCAGAATCTTGCTGACTACAACTTGACCATAGTTCACAAGCATATTCCATTGTTGGACGTATGAAAGTTAAGTAAATGCGAGATAAATAATCTCTACTCAANACATACTTTATTTTTTTCAAAACATTTAATTTTTTACTAACAGATTCTATAATATTTTCTATGTGTGTATGAAATTTTCCATTACTGTCAAACGTTATTCCTAAATGTTTATGGAAGGGGACAAATTCTACTTGTTCGTCTTGAAAATTAAAAATAATATCATCAGGTATTGGCCATTTTGAAGATCGCGGACAAAAATTTTTTTTGACCAACCAGAAATGTAGATCAACACGAGAGGAGTATTTTTTCGACACGATGTTTTCATAAATTTTTTATCGTTTCCGAGATATCGCGATAACAAAATTTTGAATGGCGGCCATTTTGGAAATAGCGGACGAAAAAAATTTTTGACCCCACGTTTGTAATCAAGACCATGAAAGCTACCCGGAAACCAAATTTCATCAAAATCCGACAACTTTGAGAAATCGACATATATCGGGGTCAAAAACGCGTAACCGGGGTCGCGACCCCCATTTTATTTTTTGCGTGACAAATCATCTTGAGGATGAGTACAATATTTTCCTTACCTCAGCACGGTATATGAGCAAACATTATAACAAGATAAACCGTATTCGGGGAGATAACTCTGTTACTAAAAATAGAATCGGTTCACAGGGTGACCTGAGTCGAGTCAGGCCAGTGCCTGTTAAGTGTACCAAGTTTGGTTATGATTGGTCAAAGCACTTTGACAACATTGATGGCAGAAGAAAAAAAAGAAGAAGAAGAATAATCAAAAGAAATACAATAAGGTCTTTCCACTGTAGTGGGAAAGACCTTAATTATAAAACCATTTAACGATTATTCGAACAAACTCATCAATCTTTATAATCTAAAGATTCTGTTATACATATTTGAAAGATACCAAACTTTCCTACATTCTAGCAAATTATCGATTTTTATGATTTTGGATTGAAAAATTAAAAAATAACGAACTTCAAATTACACATTTCCATAAATGGATTAAGTACCCATTTGGCTGGTTGAAGTTAATTTTGATTTATTTATAAGAACAGAGATGACCATGATAGCAAACATCACTCAAACAATTGCAGTGAAACTGACAGTATTATATCGAGTTTATAGTTGTGAGTTCATGTTTTCTTAGAATAACGCTCCTTTAGAGAGTCTACTCAATAGATTACAATTATGAAATTATGAATAAACAATGAAAGGGTATGGAGTAAATGTACATATGACAAAGTCTCCATCAATGCAAGGTAAACGCTGCCATTGTTGTTTTTTATCTGTGAGGTTCAATTTTCAAGCCAGAAATTGTTTTTTTTTTATTTAAATGTTAAAATACATTAATTTTTCAAAACCACATATTACGATCTCCACCATTAGCTGGTTTCCGTCATAGCTCAAAAGTTCATTTCCACATTTTTACCGGCCATATTTTACATGGTTCTGACAGCAATGTCTATGTTGGTGCCACTGGTTTGACTCATCTTCTCTGATTAAATTAACAATGAAAGGATATGGAGTAAATGTACATGAGACAAAGTCTCAACAAATACACGATTAAACCAAGCAATGGAACAATGCTTTTATTGTTGTTCTTCTTGTCCAAATAAACTTATTTCTGATTTAAAATAATATTTTTGTTCAATGAAATGGTAGAAAAATTGAAGTTTAAACGAAAGGAAGAAGTTATAAATTATCGTGAGTTACGTTTTGGTACGTACTGATTTAAGATGAATTGAACAGGAATTTGGCAATTTGAGCGAAACATTAAATAAATTTTCCAAAATTTCGGTAACCGTTTTATAACCCTGATACGTGAAACTTCTATATCTAAAATGTAATAGGACATTTTTCTTTAGATTGAAAATTTATTATCGGACTGACATACACCGAATTACATTTTTCACTATTCTTCCACATGGTCAATTATTTAAATATGGAAGTTTTTTGAATAGGCAATAATCGTTATATGCTAGAAATAATTAAAATAATGACATCTAATGTTGACATTCTTATCCGGATTATATATGTTGTTGTCAGAAATTAGGAGATTACCTCAGGTGGTAACAGCAATATTTAGCATATTTTCGATATCACGCGGCTAGTAATATTTACAATCATTCAAATAGTAGCATCAAGCTTTTCTGACCTAATACAGAATACCCTGCCGATATAATAAATGAACTTGAATCAACCTTATGAACTTTTCTCGACATGCCCTCAAAACGAAATTACACTACTTGGCATCCGGTGAAATTCCATTTCTTTTTGTCCGCAAGTTTTCACTTCAAATCGTTAATGAACAAAAAAGGGATATGGAGTTAATGTTCATGGGACAAAATCCCTATAAAAACGTGGCAAGATTAAGTAAATGGAATAACGCTTTCATTGTTGTTCTTCATCTTGAAGTCCCATGGCGACTTCAACAAAGAGCAAACACTCTTACTTATAGTAAGTTCAAGACGGTCCCTCACATCGGTTTGAGCGGAATTCACTTGCTAAATATTGAAACCTTTTTAATTTATTAAAATAAAAAAATGTTTAATAAAGGTAAGTTACCTTTTATTTGGGTCTTTGTAATATGTAAATAAGAAAAATAAAAAACATTGAAACAAATGTTTTAAACGTTAAAAGTAGAATTAAGTGTGATTTCTTTAACAATCTGATCGTAGATAAATATAGAACTGCTAAATTTGCTTAAAATATTTAGAAATGCTTTCAAAAGAGCAATGAAAAACACAATTAAAAATTCAAACTGACATGAAATTTCTATCTTTACTTAAGAAGGGAATAAATTTGCCCCTCAAAAGCCTTCTTAGATAAACACCACATATGCAATCTTTGGTATAATTTAACAAAATCTAAAATCCAAAATTTACATTTTACATTTGAAGTCTAGACATTTTTGTTCATCTAAATAAATTTTAAAGAATGGAGATTTTCGTGATTTTCAAAATTTTTAATTTGCACTAATTTACATTATATATAAAAAAGTCTACCATTTGTCGCTATTAAGCTCTGATAAACTGGCGGTATGTGTAGGGCTGTAATAGACCTTTTCATGCTAAATGCGGGGTAGTCATTGAGCACACTCAGTAAAAACTTAGAGAATGAGAAATTCTTTTGTTCTACCCCAAGCCCAACCTTCCGGTTCATTGACTGACCCGCAGTTAGCGTGGAAAGGTCTGTTGTACCTTTTTTTAAACATTTTGACTTCATTCTGGACCATATTTGATGACCAAACTAGCGGACTGTACATTGAACCATTTAATAACATACCTTAATGATTTAATTTATCGACAATCACCCATAATAACATAATTATACAATTAAACATTAAGACTTTGTATTCGAAACTGATCTATTTTTTATTTTTATTCACGTGCAAACTTCGAATCGAAACAAAACTGTTCTCTGTTCAAGATTTAAAATTGTTTTAACAATTAGAACTAGTTAACGAAAGTCCATTTAGTTGTTATTTAAAAGTTTTGAAAAAAAAAAATTAGAAAATATTCATTCTTTTCAAATTTTATCCAGTTGAGCAAAAAATTGTAGACTCTGAATGGTATATATTTTTATGGCTGTACCTAAATAACAAAATACCAAAGTTACAGTTAATTTATTTTCTGCATATGCGCATTTCGACAACTTATGATTAATCAGTGCGGATCAAAATAAAACATTTGGAAGTCCATTAATGTGTAAAAGCTGATATAGAACAAATAACAAAAAGGACCTAAATAGGAGAGCCAAAATGCAGCTAAGGACAGAGCTTTGCGTGAGGGAGATACTATTTAGTTTTATTAAAATTTGGTGGAAATATAGATACTGTATGTTTCGATGAAGTTGGTTTTCGGGTCAGCAACGAAGTACAGACTACTGGGTATAACAACCAGTAATTTTTTACAATTATTTGTAAAGGGGTGGTACTCTTTTTGTTTCCTTAGAGGGATACACGGAAAGCGCTTCCAACACAGGCTTAGTTTTGACGTATGACTTTTTTGGAGCCCACAATGCTGCCTAAAAAATGGCGTTGTGTTCAATTAAAATTCAGACTAATAAGTCCTTACACCAGATATTATTCAAAAATGCATTCTTTTTTTTTGAATCTCCGCGGATTGAGAATAAGACGAAATAAAAGATATGATGAAAACCCGCAGGGCACAATCGCTCCGTGGAGTTTTCGGTGATACCCTGCATGTGGAATGCTCGACAGAACGACAAAACAGAAAATTTGGATTGGAATCCCTACATGATATTAGCAAAACTGGAATTGAGGATTGCAATGTTGGCCGATATTAGAATTTCTGACATATGTGAGATCAGCTAAAACTGGAAATTTGTATCTGATACTCGGTGTAATGATAGCCAAAACAAAAGAGTATTGTCGTGTTGTTATCTTAATTAGAATAGAAAGATGATTAGAAAAAAAATCAAACAATCCCATGAATATGACATGGAAAAAATTATTATTTTTCCGAGAATTCTCTCATATTAGGAACTACGTGAAATCATGTCTGAAGTAAATGGTTTGCCTAGCATGTCTGAAGTAAATGGTTTGCCTAGCATAACTTGAAATACTACTGATTAGATATCTTAAAATTGCAGTATTGGGTATTAATAATGTGGTTAACTTATTTGATACAATCGAACTCCAAGTATATATCAATCCTTGCCATGGAAGAAATCCATCTTCGTAAAGATGATTGAATAAATTTCAAACTGCAGAAATGTATCTTGATCACAAAAAGTAACAATTTGCTTTCATTAAATTTCCATTCCCTGGTCTGTAAAGTCTTAATCAATACTATTATGTAAAGACCAGCTATGAATTTTATCGATGCCTTTGATACATAGCAAAAATAGCTTAGAAATAAGTGCATAGATCTTATTAAATGAAATATTTCATATATCAAATGCTTAAGCACAAATTAATTACAATTTTGTCAGTTATTGCAATAGACATTTTGACATAAGGCTTTCTCTCGGACTGATTTTAAACATTAGTATCTAAAAATGTTCTGCAATGGAAGTTTCTGGTGTTTCAAATGAAGTTGCTACATGTATTTTCACCTAGCTGTAAAATTCGGGGGAACTTTCAAATTTTACCCCATTCATAACGCTGTGAATAGATTAAAAGAGACGCTCATAACGCTGTGAATAGAATAAAAGAGACGTTCATAACGCTGTGAATAGAATAAAAGAGACGCTCATAACGCTGTGAATAGAATAAAAGAGACGTTGTTTGGAATTGCAAAATAATATCAAAACTCTCCTGTGGATTATCAAATTGAATTTTTCAAGAACTTAGAAATTTCCCCACTATTTGTAACGTTGTAAAATACAATAATTTAGAATCCTTAACAAATTGCAAGATATCAAAACTCTCTTGATAGAGACAAAACTGAATTCTTACGGTTTCAATGTCCCTATTACAACTATATCGATTCAGGTGTAATAATGGCTGTTTTGGAAACTTAAAAAGTCTTAGGCCAAAGAACTTGTAAAGCATAGAGCTATACACGAGGAAGTTGTTCATTATCTTAAAACATGAAGGACAAACAAAAATTAAAAAAGAAAGAAAATTATTAGATAACTATAGAAAACAAAAAATCGAATTGATAAGAAATTCTAGCTACCGTAAGTGGTATCTTTCCAATACCATTACGCAAACATTTTCTCATCAGTTGTTTGTGGATCTGAATAGATATGGAAAACCATTGAAAAGTTAGTATAACAGAGCAAAGGAGATGAAAAAAAGAATTCTCAAAGGTGGGATGTTATTATTTCGATTACCCACAGGTCGCATTTTCCACAGTTATAAAACCAGTAAATAAATTTAGGCCTTGTTAATATATTTTTCACGTACATACTTTACCGTTTAGCCACACCGCTCATTTTTCATCTTTCGCATATTTTTTTCATTTTTTTTGTCATATGAAGGGAGATGCATGCAAAGTGTGTCGTTAGATCCGCTATCACTCCTTAAAAAGTCCACGTGATCATATCGATATTTTGTAAATTTTAACGAATTTATGGTTTCTATAATGCTAATAAGATACGTTCTAAAAATATCAAAACCGCGCCAGGGTGTAGTTATGAAAATATTTGGAGAACCGAGTGTAAACCAATTTTGTATTACTTCATTTGAATTGATTTTCGTCAGAGCCAGATTAAAGTTGTCACATTGCGGACTTTATGGTACATTTGAAACTTCTGTAGGCATACAGATACTTACGTTGTCCTATTGTCGGGGCATTTGTTAATGCTTTCAAAAGCACAAGAGTTCTTAACTAGAATGTCTTATATCGTCCGGCGATGCTTCAGGTGGCAAATCATACTTACTTAGTATTTTACCGACTCGGACAAGGTAATCGATTAAATTGACGGCCAGGGGTCCATCTTATACAGGAAGATTTATACCCGCCAATAAAAAGATTTTGCTAGACTACTTGGATGGAAAAGTATAATAAACGCCAAAGCAAAATTTGATCTACAATAACATCCTATTTGCACAAATATTTGTCATCGAATATCTGCATCAATATTCAGACTGTGAGAAATGGTGTCAGCAATGTCGCTTCTACGGAAATTTGGTACCGAGGGAAAAAATAATCAAATACCACTTAAAGTGCAAAAAAAAAGACACACAATAATATCTAGTTATGAGCAATGGCCTGCCCAAAAACATCTTTTATTAAAAGATGTTTCTTTTTCTTTGGTTCAAATATTTTTCATGGTAAGGCTGTTGCTCATTTTCAGTTTGACAGGAAACTGCATTCTAATGGCAATATTTCACCAATGTCCTTAAATATGCCATGTTTGTGACGTCACTTATTTTTCTGATTCCAAATGACTAGATTATATTTCTATATTCACTTGACAAACAAAGCACCCAATGTTAAAAAATGTTACAAGGATTTTTATATATTTGCAATTTTAGGGGCCTAGGGTGACCGGTTTTGCCGCACTTTAGGATATCTTATGGTTTAGTGTATTTTTCGTTTACACTAATTATGATACATATATGCCGATTTCTTGTTAAATACAATATTAAATTTCTTTTACATACTCGAAAGTTTCGGAATTTCGAAAAAATATTAATGAGGGCAGCGGGCCCCTTTGATTTGTCTTTTGACTCCTAAATGGATAGTCACTGAATAGTTTACGGATAGTGGGTATTTGGTTAAGAAAAACCGTAATTTTGTGTAAAATTTAGTAAAGCAATATATCTGCTATTTGCAATCTATTTCAAACTAAACATCAATGAAAGTAAAATCATTAATGACGTCATTATTTACGTAGAAGAAATGTACGTCACAAATAAAATTTGATGCGTCATTTCTGGTCTGCATCATTACAGGTCACCGGACAATGGATATATACTGAATATTTTATGGATAGTAGGCTTTTGGTTAAGGAAAACCGTAAATTTTGTGTGAAATTTAGTAAAGTCATATATCTGCTATTTTCAGAGACCTTAGAGGTCATTTACTTTTGCAATCTATTTCAAACTAAACATCGATGAAAGTAAAATCATTAATGCCGTCATTATTTACGTAGAAGAAATGTACGCTACAAATAAAATTTGATGCGTCATTTCAGGTCCGCGTCAAAACAGGTCACCGGACGATACCTCCTCATTATCTGAGCCTGATAGATTTTCGTAAATCTTGAATTAACATGTATATCTTAAAATGATAATTTCAATTACAATTTCCATGATACAGTTTATGGGGTCAACGTTGATTTGATGTATTGAAATACAGTGCGAATTCATTCAAATGACATACCCTTTAGGTGATTTTCTTTTCGTTTGGAAACTTTATTTCCTCATCGCCAATAACTCAACCCCTACCATGATAAAACTACCCATATCAAGTCACAAAATCTATAATATCATGTTCAATTTTTTAAATATCAACCTTACAAATGTACAACTCTGATATATCAAGAATCCTTCGCTAAAATGCAGATCTCGATTTACCTTCCCCTTAATGAACAAAAAAATATTTTAAGTTAATAAATGAAAAAAGAAACTTAAGATTTTTAGTAAAAAACAGTCATGATAAAAATTATCAGAATTGAGTAAAGTTATCTTAATAACGAGAATGTAATTATGGATTCAACAAAATCATTCATGACTACTGAAACCAAGTCTGAAACTGCAAAAAAAAATTTAATATGAATATAACATAATAAGTTTCAAGAAGGTATAGCCAATTAAATAATCTAAAATCGCTATAATGATTACGTAGACCGGCAAAGTACGATGTGCGTCTCCTGTATTGAAATAAAGCTCCAAAAATCGCGATAACTTAAAAATTGCTAAAAATGACCGCGTACATAAAGTACGATACGCCTTCTGAAGTAGTAATCCCGGAAAATAATTTCTTTACAATGCAGTTCTAACATCACCAAACTAGACGAATAACCCGATATACGATATAACAAATTTACAATACTTAAAATCTAACATAGTTTACCTGAATGTCTTCAAAGTTGGTGAAGAGAGATCCTTGGGACGGCATGGTGGACGCCCTCTTGTGTTCCGCTGTCCCTCCGCTGTAATCCACACCCCTGGACGGAGAATTATAAGGAGAATTATAAACAATGCATGGTAAAAATTTGTTAGACATACTTAGGGAAGATTTGCCACCAATAGTGTTCCAATCGACAAAAAACATATAAAACTCTTTTAAAATAAAGCGCATGAATTTGCTATCACGTTTTCAAAAGAAGATCGTCTGGTTTGACGGATAAAACTTTTAATTTTAAAAGTGCTAAAATCATTATCTGTGACGCATGTTCATAAGCAGCTTTTTCTAAAATGTTTTCAGATATTGTGTGACAAATGTTCATTTTGCACAAACTTCAGTTCTCTGTATTCACAAAATATAATAAGTGATCCAAAAATAAGTTTGTTTTTGTCTCACGGAGTTTAGCTACAAATTAAGCCACTGAAACACAATTATAAAAACGGCACAGGCGAAAATGTATGGCGCCCATGTCCGTATTTTAATAACCAATATCTGATCTTATCGGAAATTACATTTTATATTGGTGCTGCCTCCCCTAATATTGGAGAAACTGATAACCCATCACTTATTGACAACCCTGTAACTGAAACATACATCAACAATCAAAGACTTCGGCCAACTGTTATATTAGGCAAACTCGTATTGCTATCCAACGTGGCGTGAAGTCATTTCTTAGTTTTAATACATCTGCATAATCACTTTCCTCCATTACATCATTGTATTGCACTTAATCTTGTATTTTGAACACATAATGATCAGTATGGTATGGAATTTAGAGTGTTAACGACAACCCGTGGTCATTAAATTAATATCCATTAGAGTTAGTTAGAAACCACTGGTAATTATGTTCCTGTGGAAATGTCAATAAGCTTCATTTTAATTTCTTTCTAAAGTCAAGATTTATCGTTAGTCAGCGTCTGAACTTTAATATTCATATTTGTCACATTTTCATATTCCATTTATCCTCCGGTTTCCAGTTTGACAGATTAAACGGCTAATTATCAAAACACCAATCAGTTCTATTTCAGTTGCTTATTCGCATCTTGCAGCATTGCGATCTATCTATTCACACGGCTACTTATATAAGAACTGCACAAGTTTTGATTAAATTGATCATCCAAGTTCAATAATTTTGAAAAAGTTATATTTTGACAAATGGCGTGCATGTAATAAGATAGTTGTAATCAGACAAAGCAAATATAACGATCTGAACTTCTCTATGAATTGAAACCGACATGCAATGTAATATGTTTTATATCATCCATCCTCCGATCTTTCCAGCATATTTCATCGTCATTATTGTTTTGTTCAACGATTAAGGTTGTATATTATACATTCAAGAACTATTTGTTCCAGATCGGGATAGAATTTCTTTCAGTTGTTTCCGAGAGAAAACTACAATAAAATTATACTTATATTTATTTCCCTTTATTGCTTGTAAAAGTATTTCTGATTTGTGAAATAGATTTGTCCGTAAAGGCATAATGAAACGATTTATTTCCATAACATTTAATTAAATACGATAAATGTCACTTTCTATTTGATATCAACCATTCTGCTGTTTATTATTCTTTGTATAATTTGATTTGATTGTTTAAAACTAATTCATGTTCCTTATCTTATAAATGTTTTATATATAGAAATGGAGTAAAAAGAAAGCGGGAAGTCCGGGTGAATTTATGTAGGTAATTCAATAAATGAGAAACTGAAGGAACAAAGAATACATAAATCAAAGCCCATAGACATGGAATTTATGACAACAGGATATACTAAACACCAACAGCCAAAATATAACACAATAAATGGATATCTTAACATACCATTTAAAACTTAACCACGCAAATTGTGACTTAGTGACATCAGGTCCGTGCTCCGGAAAGGTAGCATGATCTTCTCTGTTTAAAGACATGACGTGAAATCAAGCAGAAAATATCCTTTGTCGTTTGTGGAACTGACACCATACTATGTCCTGGTAGCAGCCATAGAGTTACCATAGGGATAAAAGTAACAAAGCCTGAATATACATTTGTATTCCCTTTCATCAATTGTTATTGCTCTTTTCGAAGCCACCGTTTAAACTACATGCTAGTCCGTAACGAATCAAGTATGAAATATTACTACATACGGTTCAAAGTACTTATTACTGCTAAAAAGGGAAAGTTCACAATAGAATGGTCACAACTGAGATGTAATGTAAAACAGTATAGATTTCAGACGTCAATGTTCGTCACTGTGCCATAAAAAAATAGGTACATGTATGCAACTAAAGGAGGTTCGCTCCTCATGTTTTAGAATTTCTGTCACATTTCCGGAATCCTCGGCTTTAATCCATTTAAAAGCATTTTATTTTTTTGCCCGTTGACCCCCTTTTTCCATATTTTCATTTTATACATCTTTGTGACCATTCTGTACAAAATTTCTTTGACTTTTATTTATTCTGTCACATTCATTCATGGTCAAACCGTGCTTATGTTAATCCTATGAAAAATCAGAGGAGTTCAGTTTCCCGCTAAAATTTCAATCACTTAAATCTCAAAAACAAGACCATCAACCTATCAATTTTTTTCACTTAAATTACTTCTATTTTAATTTTCTAACAAAAAATCATGTTTATTAGAAATCCTATTTATTTTCAAATGGAGTAGCAAACCCCCTTATGGATGTATTCTCCTGAGGGGCCAAAATTTTCCTGCATCAAGTTTCTCTCGAAACCTATACTTTTATACATTTTTTTTTGTAATTCGAAGACCATGAACAAATTATTTTCGAAGAGAAAACCATATGTCCATGTGCATTTGTTGTGCTATAGCCATTTGCAGACCCTTTTTTGGCGATTTTCTGCAAATTTAATAAATTGTGGCCAATTTTTGGTTAAAATATCGATTTCTAGCATCAATAGAAAAAAGAAGGGAAACGGAGAATGTGTCAAAGAGAACGACCCAAAGGGGAGTAATAACAACTCAAAGCTACCATAAGATCTTCAATGAACGGTGAGAAAACCAACTCTCAAAGTTTCCAGATTGTTAGATATCATGAGTCTGAAGAAATATCACTAATAAAAAGCATAGGTCCGTAATGATGTAAGAAAGTTTTGTAACAAAATGTTGCCTTTCTTGGTCAAATTCAAGACTTCGTAAAATCTGTAAAAATCTAGATTTTATAAAAAAATCCCATCAACAACACAGTCAAAACTCACCATTTTTTGTTTAAATAATTGAACAATTATATCCTTAAGAACTTAGATAGAAATCATATGAATAAGATGAGTATTTTTCTTGCCAATTTATTTTTATTACCCCTACCCCAAAATCGGCTAAATTTTGACGAGATAAATGGTAAGATTTGGTCAAAAATTTCTCGAAAACTTCTGGTCATAATTGTATAATTTTTTTTGATACTATTTTGGAGGATCATCATATAATATAAATCAATAGAAAATGTCACTCGTAAGGCAAGTTTTAAGAATTATTCATAAACGAGATTTGAACGAGACTGAAACCTCAGGAGAATACATCTTTAACTGAGTCCTTTAGTTATCTCTCAAATTTTAAGCTCACTGGAATAGATCCGATGTAGGTATTCTTAAAATGGGAATTATGAAGCAGAAAAAAGAATCTTCTATATATATTTGAAGTTGAAATTTAAGACTTTTTCTAAAAATGGTTTAAATTACAATCGAATTCTACATACATAGATTTAGATAACAGCAATGTAAAGATGTTGATTGCACATTGATTGACATGTGGAAATAAAATCAATACAGCTACGTGCCAGTGGTCACGTAAACATGTATCTTGTTACCCCTTTAGGTTGGTTAAAGTGCTAAAACATAGGAACGTCCTTTTGGACGAGTTTACATGATGAATTCAGTATAAATACCCGAGATTACTTCAGTCGGCGTCGGACTTGTTCATGAAAAACCATTCGTTCCCCCACGAGAAAAAGTAAGTATAAAGGTCGAAAGCTAAAACTGCACAGGACTAGATATTCCAAAGTCTGATGTTGTTGACAATTAACAACCTCTCAGACAAGTAATATTAGTTGATATAGAACAAGGGTTTATAAGCATTGGGCTTATAAACTAGATCTATAGTCATAGAGACATAGACATACATATGGCTGAAGATAGGGATAGAAAATAAGGAACTATAAGAATCGGGCTTATAAACAAGGTCTATAATCATTGAGATTATAGATATAAAAGGCAATGTTATATACATTGTATATATATAATGATATAGGACATAGAGTGTGAATATATAAGATAAAGGTTTATAAGCATTGCGATTCTGTACTTATAAACAAAACAAAAATTTATATTGCTGCTGTAACTTTTAAATCGTTGTTATATTTTTAAAGAGAAAAGTTGCCATCACCTACTCTAGTAATGCCTTTTGGCGGGAAAAGAAAGCAGTTGGTACATTTGTCAACAGACCTTCCTAAATGCATTAATTCTGATTTGTATTTTTCAACATCTCATGTTCTTTTTCTGATTTACATCATGCTATTAAGTCTCTTATTGTGTTGTTGCTTTTCAAGTAATATTGCGGTCAACACAATTTATATAAAGATCCGGTGAAAGCAACACCTATTATTATTCAACGCATCATATATTCTACAAAATTTACATTTGTCTATTGTCTGATATGAGTGATAAATTAGATTTCAGACTTTATGAAGACATGATTAGCAATTTGTTAGTCAACGTCAATATAATTTTATTACGTAATCCTATTACAGCAAAGAAAATAAATACATGTATTGAGCAATGGACAGAGAACAACTGGATAACCTCCAATCAGTAAATTATTGGACTGAATCAATGTTTGGTATAAACAAACACACATACGGTTAAACTGCAAAATATTTTTCTTTTTCGCAAAAAATTCTTTTTCAGACAAAACGACACATACAGTCTATATATAAAGATATAAGAATACATTCAGTGAAAGAATTCACAGTGGTCATTTCAATGATTCTTTTTCAGGTCGGAAAGCATAGAGAAGGGACAAAGAGCAAAAAGAAAGAATAGAAAAATCTTTATACAATACTCTGCTGGAACATTAAACTGTAAGAATACTCTTCATCAACACACAAGACCCCAAAAATACCAAACTAGGCACACAAACAAAAAAGACCACACTTAGAAAGAATCCCATTGAAGTAGCAAAATATTTAATGAGGCAAATGTAACCTTAACATTGCTCTGATAATTCGCGAACAGTCATGCAGCAAGTAATGATAAATGCATGCAAGCCATTTTTCGTAAAAAATCTTTTATATAAACTAAGCTGTGTGTGTGTGTTTTTGATTATGTTTACAAATACATGTATAAAAATATTTAGACTGAATAGTGACTTTTACGAGTTTTGTATCTAATGTAGTTTTTAGAGAGATAGTACCAATTATTCTGTCTCATTAGGTATAGATTTCTCCGTGATCAGCGTTACAACAACAAAAAATCAATCTTGTACTACATTTGTATCATTTAAAATTTTAAGCAGCAAGTAATGATAAATGCATGCAAGCCATTTTTCGTAAAAAATCTTTTATGTAGACTATACTTAAAATTTGTTCAATAGATATCAGCCCCTTGTGGACAAATTTGAAGTTTCGGTTCTAACAGTGATTCAGGATTTATTTGTACTTCGTACCGGGATGTAAACCTATTTTTGTCTTCATGTACATTCTTTCAATAGTAAGAGCTGTTGAGTTACAACAGGACACCATAGCTATGGAAGGAAGTTGGCGCCAGAAAAAAAAAACAAAAAACAAAAAAACAAAAAACAAAAAACTTCAACTCAATATTCTTTTGGATGGTCCTTATTTTTATTTTGACTCCTGACAATTACGTTAGGTAATTTTGTCAAGATCCTTATTCAGCGATAAGAAATAAGAACTTTTCTTGGTCGATGTCTTCAGATAATTTGAATTGCCGTTAGAAAAATTTCTCTTTCTGGCTTGAAATATATTGTTTTAAAGAGAGGAGTGTTCATTTCTAATTCAAAGATCATTTAAAATATGACATAATACGACGTTACATTTAACGGAATATTTATTTTTGTCCGTCATACTGAAATTGGCATGCCAATCACAACGTGTAAGTAACAATAATCTTTGTACCAGTTGTTGAACAATTGCTTTTAATGTTGATTTTCATTCATTTTAATGTGTAAATGTTTATTTTGGATTCAAAAAACCCATGGATGCACAGTGACGGATCCAGACTTTTTGCTTAGAGGGAGCCCGACCAATATTTTGTCCATAGGTGGGGCCTGAAACCCAATTTTCCGAAAAACTCTTAAGAATTTTAAATATGTTCTAAGCTAAGGAGGGAGCACCCTGGCCTCTACACCCCCATTGATCCGCCATTGATGCATATAGTGTTCCAGAATCGTAGCAGTTTGTTTAATTAACTGCGCAAAAAAGTTTGGATCATATTCATTTAAAACAATGTATCTTTATTTTCGTCAAAACGCATGAGCATAATCACTGATCAAATGGACATGAAATTTTGCACAGTGTATACATTTATGAACATTTTCTGCAATTTTTAACTTTCAAAAATTGTCATTTGTTAGATTAGGAAAATCACGTTTTTTTGCATGAAATCATGATTTTACAATTTTATCGTCTACAGACTTTGTTGACATCTCTCATCCATGACCAAAAATATACATGGATGTGGCATTTTTCGACATTTATCAAAGACTTCCGCTCAAACCCATGGGGTTGTCTTGAACTTACTATGAGGTATGAGCAAATATTTTACGAAAGGATATGGAGTAAATGAACATGAGACCATAACACATATGTCAACTCCAACTGCAACAATTTTTTTAATGAGCTGTATGGCCATTTCGGAAATTTATTCCTCATCAGCAGCACTAGAACCCAAACAAAGGAAATCCATAATTTCAAAAATTGTTTATAATGGATAAAACCAAACGAAATCCGAATAATAAAAGCTCCTTTTTGAAGGACTATGGTTACTACAAGATGAAAAACAACAATAAAAGCGTTGTTCCTTTCGTTGGATGTATACCATGTATTTGTAGAGACTTTGTTTCATGTGCATTTACTCCATACCCTTTCATTGTTATTTGATTCACAAAAAAATATTAAAAATTGTAAACAAAAATGGGCATTCGCATTAGGGCATCCATTTTTCCATACAAGAATTTCCATTTTTTATCGGTCATTTCCAAAATTTGGAAAAAGCTTTAGTGTATCGGTTCCTGAATGAAGTTTCATTTGTTTCCTTAGGGGTAAAAATGCAAATTTCAGTGATTTGTGTTTTTCTAGAAAGCTTGCCCAGATAAAATAAGGACCCCGTAGACTTTTATCACGTGTCTTGCCTGATAATCTCAAAAACATCAGACAAGATGTTCCAAGACTGAATACCTAGTACATGATTTAGTTAAATTAAACTGTGTTGTACAACTTAATACTGAAAATCATGATCCCTAACTTTTTTGTTGAGTATAATTGAAATAGATCCCGGTGTTATTCGGAAGGAAAAGTATATTGTACTGATAAATAATAAAAAAAGTACGTTAGTCTAGTTAGACATCGGGATCACTTCGAGGCTTACATATGAACAATAAAATTAAAGGATACGCCATTTAAGCTTGGAGCTAATCAATATATTTTTTCACCAAACTGCCTCAATATCTGAAACGTCGAATTATAAACTAATATGATCTGTAATTCTTTTCAATTTGGAAAATTTCCGGCTAAATGAATTTTACCAAGGAATTACACTTTTTAAGAAATAACAAAATACCGAAGTTACTGTCAATTTATTTCTGCATATAAGAGCTTTTGTTTCTTCATTGCAGATTAAATCAAAACACTTGCAAATCCACATACCGAAATACAATGTATGTGTAAAAGCTGATAGAGAACAAATCGCCAATAGGATCTAAACAGAAAAGCCAAAATCATCTAAGGATAGACCTATGCGAGAGAGATATACTCCTTAGTTTAAAAAAAAATCGTTAAATTTAGATATTGCAAGTTTCCAAATAAAATCTGCGTATTGGGTTGGTTAGTATACCATCGGAGACTAACAGTTCACCAACAGAGGTATCTGCCCAGTGGTTATAAATAAGAAAATACCGAATATACTGTTAATTTAGTATCTGTAGGAAATTGTAGACGTTTAAAACCAAAAATGTGAAAAGCAAACGTCATAAGTCCTGTTGTCACATGATAAGACTTACAGACAAAAATTATTATACTTAATAATTCCAAATGTAATTGTAACGTTCATTTTCATTCGTCAACGTCATAAATAGCAAACGGAAATATTTTTTCGATATTTCCGTTTGCCCATTAATCCGCTCCGCAAAAATATAGTGCAGCAAATAAAGACATCATTAACAAGGATCACGCATTTTTTAACGTACAAAATTGGAATTATAAGGATTAAACACAGATTTTTAGGAAACTATGTATGTATAAACTCCGACATCTCACCCACAAACTTTTCATAATGTCCTTCGGACTTTATTCAGTTTGTGTGTAATGTCCTAACAATGAGTGTTTAATCCTATAGTAATGACGATTTTGCAATGTTAGTGAAAACCGAACCGTCATGCAATCAAAAAACGAACAATCGAGAAACAACGGCAACATCGGAAACACTAAGAAACAAGGACACCACATGAGTACAGGACAAGACAAAACATACAGATGAACAACACGGACTCAATAAAAACCATGGGTGAGATCAGTTGCACCGGTAGAGTAAACATCTCGTGCTTCTTATAAGACACCTGCCGTGTTGAACATGTCAACTCCGTTAGTAAAGTCCAATCCGTGTTGAATATGTCCGGTATGCAGTATATGTTATCTCCTGTATCCAAATATTTAGTAAAAGGACAAAGTTTCTACTTTATGACTTAAAAAGTAAAATTCGTTCTGATTAATTTGTTTTGATAGTTTTGCAGTTTATTGATAATTGTTATTTTTACAGAAATTATCTCGTTTCAAACCACCACCTCCACAGTTTAAACAAATTGATGCAAGTCAGGGAAAAACATATTTACAGTTGGAAAGTTTATTTCGATTGATGACTCTATTTAGTTATGGCTACCAACTGCATCTTAGATTACGCAATATATCTCTTATTAAAATTCATCTTTACAATTCGAATAATAAGACATGGTATACTTTAGTGCTTTGTAAATATTAATGACGGTACCATGTCTGGCTATCCCGAGTTCTTATCGTTATCTACGTTTGTTTTTGGTCTTTTAACTTATGTTTTTTCTTGTGCAATTCCCTGATGGATTGTGGCATGTGGTTGTATTTTTCGGCCACTGAAGATGTTTGCTGTTATCTCCCCTTCATTAACACTAAATACATGTAGAAAGCAATTATGCATGCACTGCAACTTCACTGCTTATTATAAGATAGTTAAAAATAACGCAGAATAAGTATTTTCAGAAAGCATAGCGCAACAGTTCTAAAATAAAACAAAATAGTTAGAAAATTAAAGCACGGCATCATTTTTAAGGATAAGGTACAAGTCCAATTATGATTTTGATAATGAAGTATTTTGAGGTCATTTATACATTTACCTCTAAAACTTAACGACAACTTGCAAATTGTGAATTTTCCTTTTTGAGCGATAATATTCTTACATCTACGGTGTATGGCGTATATATTTCACTACACATTTGCTGTAAACTTGCGGATTGTTTAATTAAAAAACGATTTTGTCAACAGAGCAAAATTACTCTCTCAATAACTTAAAAGTAGGGTTATGCTCAACTAGTGTTGCAATTCCCACCACAGAAGTTTTACGATCGTCACCATAATTCACAGATCGGTTCGTTTGTCATGTTGCCTTCATTGCCGTTTTATGAATTAGTTTTAAAAGAATTTGTATTCTGTCTTTTTGCTCCAATATAAGTTACAGTATCAAGTTCAAAAGTAAAACTAAGCAATAAGATTTCATTGAAATGCTGCCATTTCGGCTTCCCGTGTAATTATCAAAGAAGTGATTAATAAAGGTTGATTAATATCAGTATTTCTAAATTGATCTTTTTAGTTTTTTTTATTACCAAATTAAAACGGTGTTTAACAAGATAAACCGTCAACTCGATTTATTCCTTTTTTACAGTTAAATAAGTATTGGTTTGGGATGAATATATAAGCTCGTGATTATGACGGTGAGATTGGATACGCCGTTTATAGCAACTCTTTGATTGACTTGTTTTGATCTATACAAGTTTTGGTCTGGTCGTTATAACAAACCTATTATTAATGTTGTAAATCACACAGAATTACGTAATCCAAGAAAATATCGTCACTTTGAAACAAGTTTCTAGTTTTATCTGTATCAATATCCATATTCGTAATCATAACACGATAAAGAAAAAATGTCAAATGTTAGTATGCACATATTTCTGAAAATTAAGGATGTGCAGTTCTTTCTAGATAGTAATTGTTTCTACAAAGTTCTAGTATATAAATGACTGACCTTTAAATATGTTGAAATGATACGAATTAAAAGTGCTTTAAATAATATTAAAAATAGTTAAAGCCATGGCAACCATTGTTCGTATGTATAGTGGTCAAAATCCGGAAATTTATTTGTTTCCGTCATTTTTGAAAATTTATTGGTCTCAAAAACCATTACAAAAACATTAATGTTTGTTCATTGAAAACGATTAAGCATCTATTTTTGTGCCTATGTGGGGTCGTTTTTAAAATATACTCCCCAAATCGTGCAAGATCGTATCTGATATGTGTACTGCCCAAGACTTAAAATTTATATATGCCGCATTTCAATGTTTTCTGACGAATGAGCGATTGAATATGATTGTTAATAGCTTTTGTGTCAATTTAAGCCATTTTACAAAATTTGGAAAGATGACACTCCTCGTTTAACACCGGAACCATTACCGTTTTTTTTGGTTGCGAATGTATAAACTGCTGTTAGTTTGGTTTGTTTATTGGGTTTGCTATACAGAGAATCAAAAACCCCGTCAACTGTGCAAAAATTGTCAAAATCATTAAAAATTGAATCGAGTGGCAAGTTCAGTGACTTTATATCTAAAGGTACGAAAATGCCTTTTAATTGCTTTCGCTTTGAGAGGGTATATAACAGATGAACTGTTCAAACTGTTTTGGAAAAGCTATAATGCATTCATAATTGGCATGCTGAAAAGAAAAGTTCACTCAAAAGTGGCCATATCGCTTTGATAGCCCAATTCTGTATACTTCAAGATTCAAATCACTCATTCATGAAATACATAATGTAAATAGGTTTGTGGTCAAACACAATGTAAAAAGAATATCTGCAAAAAAGAAAAACCAAAGTGTTCTATCTCATTTTATTCATTTGTCAATAAATGGAGTCTCCTCAAAATGTGTGCTTTTTGAGTCTTCTGTAGTTTTTACTTTTTTAAATTATCATTTAACAGATACAATGATTTACAAATATTTTGTTTTATTGCTCTTACAGTTTGGCAACTCCTTGTGACATTCAGGAAGTCTTTTAATTCTGGCATTTTATTCGGAACATTTTTTTCTTGTGCATGTGACTAAATACATGTAGTACCAAACATATTTTTTGTGTTGTATCGATTTCACCCTGGTAATATCCATTGAAAGCTTCAAATCACTGCAGCAAATAATAGATATATTTGTACTTTTCTTATCGCAAAATCTGTGCCCCACCCAAATGAGGTATGGTACGTGTATAACAATTAAGAACAACGCATTATTATATGTGAAAAGTTACTTTACACGTAGTCGTTTATTTTATATGTTAGTTGCTAGTAATGGAAAATTGAAAAAAAATATGAGAAACGACAAAATAAAGTAAACATTTTCACAGAAATAGTAAATCAAACATATTTTTCAAAAGAAAAGTCAACAATAGTTAATCAGAATTTACCGTTACTATCTACAAAATCCAAATGTCATTTTCACGCAAAACTATAAATCTGTCACACTAATCAAAAATAAGAAATTCCAATTTCTATGGAAATGTCAGACATTATTACAATGCCGTGAAACAAGTTGAAAATTTTACAAAGCAGTCTGTCACTTCTAATAACATAAACTTTATTGCACAAATAAATGACAAATTTTATGCATTATATTTTTCGCGGAAACTGTAATGCACGTATAGAAGCAGACCTAACTGACCTTAAATTAATTCGATATCTACAAGGAAAATGTGACATTGGCATTTTTCTGTCACGTGGTAATATTTTACGAAAGGATATGGAGTAAATGAACATGAGACCATAACACATATGTTATACTGCAATAGACTTAATGAGTGTATGGCCATTTCGGAAATTACATGTAATTCCTCATCAGCAGCACTAGAAGCCAAACAAAGGAAATCCATATTAAAAAAATATTTAAACTGCATAAAACCAAACGAAATCCGAATAGTCAGTAATATCAAATATAGCCAAGGGCAAAACAACGACGGAGAGAGTTAATCCTTCAGTTTTAGAATTTACATAAATTTAGATACTAGTAATTGAACAAAGTGCACACATGAGATATTATCTCATGTACAAGTACACCATATCTAAGAAAAATAAAGAGCATACATCTCTACCACGGGGAATTGTTTTACCAACTCCACACTCTATAAACACTAGCTTGATGCCGCAAAATAATAGCAATATCTCGAACATAGAAAATTTATTATGCTTCCTATAATTCAACATAATTGTTTGAGACGAATTTCAATGCTCTCTCTGTGACTAACTTGTAATAACCTTTTACCGGTGATACCCTTTGAAGGAAATAACAAAATTACAGGCATTTCAAAAGAAATGGTGTATATAACCGGTTCTATGGCATGCAACACCCTTTACCTTTTCAATTGGGGGTAAAGTCCAGTAGCATCTCAACAGTAATTGCTATTGAAATGTCATAGATAGTGTGAAAGGAAAAGAATCTTGAATCAGAGTTCGGACTGAAACTTCAAAATTTTCCATAAGGGAATGATACCTATTGAAGAACTTTTTCAATGATCGTATTGATGTACAACTCCGTCCTTATCCGAGTCTGGCATTACTATAAGGTTCATTAGGTTATTTGTTAGCTCTTCTAGTTTTTGGCATTTCCGTAAAATCGAAAATTAGAAATGCCATAGTAATGAGCTGTTTGTGACTAACGCCATATTTAGATATTAAATGTTCATATCTATTATAAAACTTCTTAAAAGTGTTCAACAACTTATGACATCTGTAACCTTGTTGTAAAAGTTTGGCTGTGATAGTAACGTTACTTTCATTAAAATCGTCAAGAGTAGAACAAACGCGTGCGAATCGTACTAAATGAGAAATATACACCCCATAGGATGGAGCTAGAGGTATGTCGCCGTCAAGGAAAGGGAAATTAGTAATAGTGAAATCAAAATCATCCCTTTTATCATATTTTTAGTTTTTATTTTACCAGAGTCAATAATGATAGTACAATCCAGAAAAGGACAGTATTTAGAGTCATTGTTAGCTCTGTTTTTTTTCTGATCTTGTGGGTAAATGATGTCTACATAATCTGAAAACTGGGGATTGTCAGTAGTAAAGATATCGTCAGTATACCTGCTGTTATCATTGAAAAAAGCAATAAGTTTATCACTGTATGGTATGGTTCCGTTTGAAGTTTTTCATGAAGTCTCCTCGTTCGTAACAGAACAAACATCTGCGATGATAGGTGCACAATTAGTACCAACGGCAATACCTATGGCCTGTTGATAAATAGTGTTGCCAAAACGAGCAAAAATGTTGTCTAGCAAACGATTGAGTGCATTAATCATATCATTACATGTCCAGAAACAATGATTATTGTAGTTAATATTAGAGAAAAATCCTTGTTTTTTTGTTAGAACAAATGAACTGCAAACCAGAAAATTTAAAAGACCATTTGATAAGTTGTCCTAATTAGATTTAATCAAATTATGTGGAAGGGTTGTAATAAAGTTTGGCAAAATCATATCTGTCATGTCTGTCAATGGATGAATTTGGTCTTTGAATAGATTGTAGTTTATAGAATTTTTTACACTGTCTCCCAAAGTAATTTACACCAGGGTTTTGATAAGTTTTTTCACAGTATTTTTAAAATACCCAACTCCTTTATACAAGTAAGTGAACTAGTTAAATGGATGGATTAATTAGTGGTAGACCACTTAATAGACACATGATAGAGGCCGGAATAAAACGATGCTTGAAGGGATTTTTGTGAAGCTTGGGAACCAAGTACATAGTAGACGAGGTGTTATCTTAAGGTGGCACTTTAATCATTTCTGTATCCTTAAAATGTTGTTTGGTTAACGTTTTTGGCCCCAACTGGTACGTTTGAAAGTGTCTGATTTGTCCAAGTCGTTGGACGTCGATATAGTATTTCTTCACATGATAGCAACGTTGTTGGAAGCCTTGTCAACAGGTGCAAACACATATTTTTTACCAAGATCCTTCAATTTTGACTTGATACTATTTACAGACAGTTAAGGTTATGACTCAATATAATTATCTATATAAAAACCTATTCTGTTGGTGACCTTGGAAATAATTTTATCTTTAAACAAATTAAGAGCATGTTCGTCTGCACTTTCTCGTTTGCACCATTTCATACAGTAATTGATTACTGCGTCTTAAATTATATCAAAACATGCTTGCCAGTCTATTTTGAAGGTGGGCGATATTTAGACCCTTTTCTGTAGAATCGTCGAATTTCTTTATCTTCAATGATGTTAAGATTCCTCGTTAATATATGTCCGAGAGAGTCAAAGCGATATGGCGACGTGGAGCAGTCTCAGCTGCTAGGGTAGTTTTTCTTGAAATCAGCATCAGAGTAATTTTTTTATAAGAATAGGATAGGACAGACATGTTCTGGTTGTCAAAATAGACGTGTACAAGCTTTTGAATGTCTGGGTCCCGAAAAATGCCTGCAATATCAATAAGGTAAATTCTTTTATTGATACATTTAATTTTCAAAAATTGTTTTACGTGTTCATCGGCTTTGTCGATAAGTTTAGTAATAAAAGTAATTGGTATTTTGTTCTTTGTAAGCTCTTATCGTAAGATTTTGTTATTGTTTATAGATCTCGATATTTTTATTAACGGTATATACAAATGAAACAAAAGACACACTTATATCGAAATGACCATTTGCATAACTAAAATTAAGTGTGATCCCCAAACCCCCTGTTTAACAGAAAAAAACAACAGTTGGTTTAAACCCTGGTTGTAATTTTAATAAACATCAAATTGAAGTGTGTCACTGTATTTCCTAAAATTATTCAAAGATATATGTTTTTCGTGTAGGTTTGAAAAAATAAAAAAAAAGTGGTCAAACACTTCTTGACCCATCTTTAAAAACTTCATTTTGTCTCATTCTTTCCACTCTAATCTTATAAAATTGTAGTTTTGAAGTTAGTTGTCCTCCTGTATTGTTTTTTTCAGTATGTTTTTATACGGTGATAATTGTTCTAATCGAAACAAAGTGTGGTTGCTATGTTGAATCTCAATTAATTAGACTTTCAGGAAATTTACCAAAATTGAAATTCAATATTTTTTGAAATAAAAAAAACTGTTGTAATTCTTAAAGTATGATTTCGATGCCTCTGCTGGTGGACTGTAAATTCCCGAGGGTATTCAGCAACCCAGTAGACAGCACTTCGGTGCTGACTCGAAAACCTGGTTTTTTTCTGGAGACTTGCAATACATGTATATGAATTTCAGGAAGTTTTCCTTAAAACTGGGGAGTATATACAATGTAGCTCTGTCCGCAGCTGATTTTTGATTTCCTTTTAGATTTTTTTTGTTGTTATTTGTGCTATGATCTCAGATTGTTTAAATTTTTTGGTTTATGATCTTGCAAAAACTTTGCTTTGATCTCCATGCACTGAAGAAACATAGGTTGTCGAAATTGCCATATACATAAACCAAATTTACAGTAACTTCTGTATGTTTTAATTTATGACCACTTAACTAATGCTTTCCTGGTGGAATGTTATTTCCAAACGGCATTCAGCAACCCAGTTGTCAGTACTGCGCTGCTGATCCGAAAAACGTTTTTTTTTCTGGAATTTTTAAGTACATAAATTTTTAAGAAATATCTCCCTCTTGCATGGCACTGTCCTTAGCTGATTTTTGATATCCATTTACACCTTTTTGGTTATTTTAGTATCATTTATTAGATTTTTAAAAAGTTCAAGAATATAAATTTTAGTTTGTAAATGCCTACTTGTACATGTGGTCAAAACTCTGTTTAATAAATGAATGAATAAAATAAAATTAAAAAAAATCTTTATTTCAAGAGGATAACGCCGTAAGCCGAAACTAATCTCCCGTGAGTCCTCAAATACTAACAATTCAGGAAAAATTACAGATAAAGTTTACAAACAGATTAAACATATATTAATCAACTATATTTGATTAATTTTCGTTAAAATTGGTGGTTTGACCCCTTTATATCCTTATCCTTACCTGATTTTAATTTTTCATTTAGATCTCTTTTTTGTTTACTTATTCTCTATCAGATTTTATATTTATTTATTTATTATCTTCTAAATATTTTGATTTGATCTGCACTACAAAAGGCATAAGTTGTCAAAATGATCATATGCAGAAACTAAATTTCTGTATTTCTTGTTATTCAATATATAATTCCAAAAGGTAAGTCGTCTTTGAGACTTTCAGTAAATTAATCAAAATTGGAATCAAATATTTTTTAAATCCAAGTGGTGAAAATTGTTGCTCTTATTATTGTTACAAATCTAGAAGTATAATTGCTACATTCTAATTCTGAATAAATTAAAAATAATAGTAATAATAAGTTATTTTTGACGACTTTCAGGATATTTACCAAACTAAGAATCATTTTTTGGAAGCATTTCGAATTTTGTTTTTACCAGTATTTGCCAAAGTATAAGATTTCAATAAAAATAAAAATAATAATAATAATAATAATAATACAAAAAAATAAATTAAAAAAAAAACATAATAATAATAAAAAATTTAAAATAAATAAATAAAAATATGAGTCATTGATATTTTCAGGAAACTTATCAATCAAGAAATCGATTCAAAATCGCGAAAGCCTATTGAGCATCTAAAGCCTACATGTAAATGCAACGTTTCTGCAACAAAATCAAATTCAAAGTAAAGTGTGAAGTCAAAAAATGTAGGACGTGCAAATTTTAACTTCTTTGGACCTCTTGTCTCAACCACGACCAATATGAAAAAATCTGAAAGCTTATTACACATCTACAGCATGTATGCAACAACTCAAAGATAACAAACATGAAATCCTAAATCCAACTGTAGAATTAGTTTGCATTGAAACAAATGTAACGGACCTACGGATATATAGACGACCGGATGGACGGAAAGGCGGCAAAATAGTCGGACTTTCCTTCGAAATTGTGGGGATAATAAAGGCACTACATTCAAAATAGTACAGGGAGTTCAACGAAGATATCTCAGAACATTCATTCAAAAGTGAGGGGAAAATCAATTGAATTTATTTTGTTCGTTTTACAGAAGATACACTCAAATAAATGCATATTGAAAATCTATCTTGGACAGTTACTGGTTGGTTTTTCCTTGAAATACGTGTATACGATAACGAAATTTACTATTCTATGCAACTTGAGTATTTTTGTATTTTGAAACAATTAGGCCGATTCCAATGCTGGTGGACCATAGGTACCCGAGGGCATTCACCAGCCAAATAGCCAGACATATCTGGCATGAAAAATTACCTCGCGTGATATAGCAATTTACTGTTTTTTTTTAAATTATAACACCTTAAAATACTGAGACTTTATTACGTGTATGACACTCAGTAGATGTCCTTGGTACTCGATTTAGCCTCCTGTTTCGATACTTTTGGCAATGAGTACTTCTTTTTGACTGCTTTTGGATGGCTTTCCACATTATTTGATTCAAATAACTAAATACCGAAGTCACTGTGAATTTACTTTCTGCATATGCACATTTCGACAACTTATGTCTCATCAGTGCAGATAAAAGCTAAACGTTTGGAAGACCTTAATGCTGCTGATGAGAGGACACTCCTTAAAATACATGTACAGTATAACGAAATGTACCTTTTTATGCACTTATTTTGGTATTTTGTAATTGTAGATATCTTGACTTTTTGATACATTTAGTTTGTAAGTTTATAGGCATTATAAGTTTCACTCGAATAGTAATTATTCGAAAGTCAGGCATACTCCATATCCCCTCGTTATTTATTTAAGACTGGAGTTTTTTTTTTCTCCTATTGCATTGTTGAGTCTGTAAAAAGTTTTCCCATGCGTGATGTATGCTCTATAAATATTTCAGTTATGGCTTACTTTAAAGAATTTCTCATATGTATATAATATCATACTTTAAAATTGCCATTTTATTACTTTTGTAAATTTAAATGTTTTAATCTGACCACCAGTCTAAAGTGCTCACATTTCACTAGTTATCTAACAAATAACTAAGTACCGAAGTTACTGTGAATTTGCTTTCTGCATATGCGCATTTCGACAACTTATGTCTCATCAGTGCAGATAAAATCTAAACGTTTGGAAGACCATAAACTCAAAGATATTTAAAAACTGATTGAGAACAAATAACCAAAGTGATCTAAATTTGAAGCTAAAATCAGCTAAGGACAGAGCTTTGCATGAGGGAGATACTCCTAAGTTTTCAATAAAATTTACAAAATTTTAGATATTGGAAGGTTTCAAAAATAATCGGCTTTCGGGTCAGCACCGAAGTACTGACTACTGGGCTGGTGAATACCCTCGGGGACTAACAGTGATTTAATGTGTGCCTTATGTATGTCTGTATATTTTAATTGTCCACAAAGTTTTACACACTAGTGCTTTGTCGGGCAACGGATGACATTAATTGTAGGAGCACTTTGCCAGTTATTGTTATGTTTATTTACGACTGAGTAAAACTGAAAACATAGATGTAGCGTCATTCGACATTTAGCAATAAATTCCGCCCAACCCGGTACTAGGGGCCGTCCTGAACATACTATGAGGTATGAGCTCAGCTCATTGCAAAAGGCCTCATGGTGACTTCAAAATGAAGAACAATTAAAGCGTTGTTCAGTTGCTTGGTTCTACCATGTTTTGTAAAAACTTTGTCCATGTGCATTTACTCCATATCCTTTTATCGTTTAAACAGACAAATAAAGAATGGAGGTGATAACAGACCCGTCATGGAGAACCCTTATAGATCATTACTGCTATTTTTTTATATTATTGATATTCCATAGCTATATCAGTGTTTTTCATGGAGCTGTATTTGAAATTATAATTGAATTTATTGTATCATTTATTTAATTAAATTTTATCAGTGTTTTTGTCCTACTAACATTGTCCGTTCTCACACAAGCCTGATAATGAAGTTGTCTATCATGTAACTCAACAATGATGAATCAATTTCTAATTTAATGTAAAATCTGCGATAACATCTACTTGTCGAATTGTCAAACATTAACCCATGTTCAAGTAACCTCCCAGTCAAAGAACCATGACGGTTCCTAACAATGAAATATCAATCTAGCAATGATTTGTCTATGACACTTTACGAGTATCATAAATATGGATCTTTCACAATGTGCAAAGAAGATTTCATATGAAACGAGTGGCTATGAAAACTTTCGATATAAATGCACTTAGTGAGTTACCATTGGATTCTTTGGTTGGGCTATGGTCAAATCTTTCATCCAGGATTTTTTTTTCATGGGCAACTTAAATCATGGCTCTTTGTATTTTTAATAAAAGATCCTTTTTTTATAAATGCATTCTGCCTTTTGCCACTCATATGGTCGTCCTTGATTTTTCTTAGCGATTGGTGCCATCCTGCCATTTATATTTAAATCTGATAAAAGTCGACTTATATGGTTGCTCCATTACGTATATGACCACAGAGACCAACTCACCAGTTCCTATAGAGTGGGAGTAATTGCATTTCTGTTCTATTAATGAATAAATGGCGACATATCATATCCAAAGAGGCAACAAACTATCAATTTATTTGAAGTGCACCATCATCTCACCCCGCCGTGTGACGATCAAGTAACAGTTCGATAAAAAAATCGTCTCGGACGATGCAAAATAAATGTGAATATTTTTCGTCTCTTAATTCGTTATCAACCGTAAAGCTTCATCGGTTCAAAAGTCTCAAGAAAATTTTGATTTGCTATGCAATATGCATTGGTATATTGGTAAACAGATACAATCAACCGAAGTGATTACACTAGCGGATATGTTATTATCTTGTTTGGCCATTTCGATCGTATCACGATCTTGATACGCTCAACGCAATTTTGTTAAGACAATGTAAGATATTCAGTAGTGTTTCAAGGACAATCGAGACCTGTTTAGTTAACTAAGATCAAACAAGAAATCTGTGTGCTAGGGTGATCAAGGTGTGTTAAGTTTGTCCTAAGCAAACAAGACCAAAATGAGATGCTGCTTATGTCAGATTACTGTTTATTATGCAACTTGCGAATTAAAGTTTTTCTGAGCAAATAAATAAAATTTACATAATTCTGAAAGGTCGTAGAAATTGAGAAAATAGGTATGGACACTCTCTCCCGTATTCTGTTCCTGCAGTGGACCTATTTCGAAAATGCATTTTATCTTATAAATACTTGTTTCAATGTTAGTTGAATTTTCAAACTGAAAATCTATTCAATTGCATTTTATTGATTTAAATACCAATTTAATCTTCTTAAATGCACCTAAAAAAAAAAAAAAAATAAGAGATATACGCGAAATAGTTGCAATAAACCAAATATGATGGTGTGCACAAACCTTTATTGTACATTTTTGTATCAGTTTTTAAGTGCGCATACCCCATACTCATTTTTTATCTTCACCGACTGAGAGGCATACGTTGTGCCAATGGTAATCTAAACTTCAATAAACCGCACTTTCGGTATTATGTTGTTGTCATATCGTCTTAAAATTTATTATTCCTCACCTCTTTGAAATTAGTTAAGATTTCCAAAGTTCTATGATTTTGAAAGTTTGTGCTAAATGATACTTGATATTTCTAATCAAAATTTTTATCGTGTCGTTTGACTAAATTTTTATATTCTTGATATACCTTCATCACTTTTATAGGCACATCATCAAAATGCAAAATCAATGAAAATTGTAGAAAGGCTGCGCAAAATTAACCAAAGATTGTTTCTCATTATGTGAGGACAGTGGCATAGTGAATTTTGGTTAAAGCACCTATTGTCAATGACCCTGTCCCTTGAAATACCCTTAAAAAATTTTATAATTGATACATATTTCGTGAACTAAGTGGTACGAGTACAAATACACGAGACAGCATTTATTCAACATTTAATACATTCTCAAACGCACAAACAAAAAGGGTATAGAACTCATTGAAACTTTTGAAAAAAATATACTGCAAACTGCAAACGTGCTCTTAACAAAAAGGGAGACAAGCGAAGTGTACACTCGTGATAGATTCCTAAACATCAAAATACCGAAGATATTTTTGGTAATGAGTACTTCTTTTTAGACAATTTTTGGATTATGGCTTTCCATATTATTTGATTTTAATGCTGCTGGTGGACCAGAAGTCCCCGAGGGTATTCACCAGCCCAATAGTCAGGCTTGTCTGACATGAAAATTTCACCTTGCGTGTTATAGAAATTTACTGTTTTTATCAAAATTTTAACCACTTAAAAATACGGAGGCTTCATTCCGTGCATGACACTCGGTAAATGTCCTTGGTACTGGATTTGGCTTCCTATTTCGATATTTTTGGTAATGAGTACTTCTTTTTAAACAACTTTTTGATTATAGCTTTCCATATCATTTGATTTTAATGCTGCTGATGAGAGGTTACTCCTTGAAACACGTGTACAGCATAACGAAATTTACTGTTTTCTATGCAACTTCGGTATTTTTGTATTTATTGTTAATTCAGTTTCTGCATATGCGCATTTCGACAACTAAACGTCTCTTCAGTGCATATTTAATCAAACCATTTGGAAACCCTTTTCTCTAATTTCTATTCGGTTTTCACATTTTCTCAACGGTGTGATCGAAACATTTGTTCTCCTCTATGAAGAGGAGAACAAGTTTCGTGAATTTTCCCGCAAAGTTTATCCCGAACAAAACAGTCCTCAGTGTTCTCGTCCAGTCATTAGGGAAACAGTTTCCACAACTTAAAAACGTTTATAATGAAATTTCTCACATGTCGTTAAATAATTTTTCTCGACAAGCCTCACATTCAAACATTTGCAAAATTTATTTAACTCGATTTGAGAAATTTCATAAGTTAGGGGAACTATATAGCAAACAACATATATCCCAGGGTAACTGCTTAACATTTTAGTTCTTATCAAAAAAGAATTGCAAGCAGTCAGAACGGTTTTTGGGAAATTTTTGTTATCATTAAACAAACTGAAGATGTTATTTTATAGTTTGTTATTTCAGATAATGAGAAAAAATTGCGGAAATTAAAGGTTGTCTAATTTGTAATATAAGTGAAAATGGGTTATGACGTCTGACTGATTTGTTGTAAACAGTAAACGCTTCCGTAAATATTAGTAGATTCCCTGTCAAAAATGAACAAACAAATCGATCTACGGCAAAATCTAATCTCATATTATACATCCATGAATGATAGGGAGAGGAAATTGATCATAAACTATCTAAGAATCGTCTGTATGGGGTTAAAAATCGACAAGTAAAACATGACCATGCTCTTTTCAATGTGAAGAGAGGAAAATGTTTCAAATGCTTGGTTCATGTAATATTGCATTGCACTATGTCTGATACACATGTTTACATGGTCTTTTTGTTCATTAGAGCTTTTATTGCACAATTCCATTAGCTGTTACACAGTCGAAAGAGTTTAAGCTGCACGTCTTTTTTTACTCGTATGGTCATCAGCTGTTTGAAATTTGGTGACTTTCCAGACATACGGACCATCGAAGAGGAAGTGTTTGTATACCTATACATTAACTTAACGTAGTATTAAAAATATGAGATTAAAATAAGAAAAAGAAGGGAAACGGGGAATGTGTCAAAGAGACAACGACCCTAAGGGGAGCAATAACAACTCAAAGCCACCATAAGATCTTCAATGAACGGTGAGGAAACCCCACACCCAACGGTAGGTNGTATGGTCATCAGCTGTTTGAAATTTGGTGACTTTCCAGACATACGGACCATCGAAGAGGAAGTGTTTGTATACCTATACATTAACTTAACGTAGTATTAAAAATATGAGATTAAAATGCATTTTTTGCAAATAATTGAGCTTTGCAAAATAACATGAACCCCAACCACTCAAATACACAAATTACAAGAATCTGGTGTTATTAAGCAACCTTTTCAATACCAATTATTTATCTAATTATTTAATCCTATTCTGCCGGTAGGGAATTTGGACAGGAGTCATGTTTCTCCACGCTCTGTTGCCAAATTTCCATGTTTCGATATTTATATACAAGACCATGATGGTCGGCGTAGTGTAAAACATATCCCAAATTCAACTGGAAATATGGTTACCGGTCTGCATTGTGTAAAGGTATTTAATAGAATAGCTTTAAAGCTGAAGGAAAATTAAGCTAAATTAGAAAAACGAATTTATCATATCATGGTCAATTAAATAACATAACGAAGCTACTAGGTGATATTTCATTATGCAGCATTTTGATATTTTCATTCAGTAATTTCTGTAAATGGTAATTTTGACAATTTGTACCAAAATATGGTTAGATTATGGAAAACGAATAACTTTAAAAACCCCCCAAAAAACCAAAAAAAAAAAAACCCAAAAAACAAAAAACTGCTTAACATCGATTCAATGACGGCTTACATGACGGAGATCCTCCTTATTTTTTAGTTTTTATAATTAATCATACTAAGTGTCGAGAAATATTTACATATAATGTATATTGAATATGAGAACATAGAAAAATAGCGATTCCAATTTCTATATAATTATAAAATAATTAATTTAGAGATGTACATGTATAGATTGAATCTTACTCTCTTCGTCTGATGTTGATAATTAATTTGCTTTGCATCCATTCCGCCTGTTACTTTTCATGATCAATATTTTTAGAAAATTTTAAGTGCAAACTATCGCATAATTAAATCAAATAACTTTTGATTTAAACCAATTGCAAACAGTGCATGCAGTGCATATTTGAAATTTTTAAACAATAAAATACACTGTATCTAAAAATTTGGCAGCTCAAAAGTAGGGCAAATCATAAAAACAGAAATTACCTGAAAATTTAGCGGAGTCAGTTCAAGACAAGAATGGAATACAGTTCATTTACCTGGAAAGGTAGCATTCGTTTCCAAATCCGCAAACAGCACACGGCGAGTCTAAGCTATGCATTTCTCCTTATTCTCAAGTACGCGTTTCATGTCCAAGTTGTCAAAACTAGTTTTTCAAATTAAAAGGAAATGTATTGTCAACTTGCAGATTATTGGACATTCTATAATTATAAAAATTCCTGAATTAATTGGAAAATATCTAATTGTAATTTAATATGAGAAGGACTACGACATTTTTTTTCTTGACTATTTCCTCATCAGAGGATTGATAGTGAAAACTATACAATAAATCGGATAAATTCATTAATAATAGAATTCATAGTTTCATTCATCTAAAATTATGTCTTCGTGATAATAGAATAATCATTAAATAATACGATACTGTAATAATTTTACAGATTAAAAGTATGGCAAAGAGACGGACTGGAACGTTGATGTTGAATGAATTAAGGTAATGCTATTTAATAACAATAATATATCGCCATCAATGACAAGAATTAATGTTTGTGGACATCTGGGCATTTGAGATAAAAGTTCATAAATCTATATTATAGTTGATTGAAATTCGGTTCATGCGATTGATTTGTACTTTTGATGTATACAAAAATCTATATCTTGTTGTAGAAATCACATCGGCTCATAATTTTGTGGTTTACACAGTTACACATAAACATAAAATATTATATTTACTTTTCCGAATTAATATGTAAAATCAGCAACGACATACACGCCCAAATCAACTCAGTTTGCAGATGTTGGCGTGAGCATAATGTTAAACGTATGATTTAGATAAAAAAGAATCACAAGAGCCCCAACCTCATACAGCCTGTTTGGTTTTGCCCCTATCTTATTATTAAGACCGAAAACCACACTACAAATAAATTTTAATATTACACTCTCATACTGTTTTCGCAATTTTCACCTTAGAGGGTAACGGAATGGAATTAATTTTCATTATCGCAATTTTTGTTCACCTTCATTGAAGGCCGCCCAGCGTCATGAAACATTAGGTGAAGGGTTACCATACTTTAAAATCTAGGCATTTTATTATTTTTATTGTGTGTAATTTCCAAGTGTTATTCCGACCACCTTTTTATAGTGCCCACATCTCACTATTTCATAGTGCCAAGTTTTCTACAATCGATTTGCTGACTGTCTATATGTGATCTATAAGTAATAGTCAACTAGCTTGAGACACTAATTTTTTGTCTGGCAACGAATTACAGTGATTATGGAAACACTTTGCCAGTTTAATTTTTGTTTGGTGACGAGTAAAATTGAAAACATGGATGTAGCTTTTTTCCACATTTAGTAATGAAATCCGCTCAAACCGGTGCTATTTGCCGTCCTGAAATGACTACGAGGTATGAGCAAAGCTCATTGTTGAAGACCTCGTGGTGACGTCAATATGTAGAACAAAAGTAAAAGTTGTTCCACTGCTTGATTCTACCATGTATTTGTAGATACCTTGTCTCATGTACATTTACTCCATATCCTTTCATTGTTTATTTAATCAAAATAGATATGGCACAAAATAAAAAAATAAATCATCATCATTACATACAGCAACTGAAACTATCAGGTGTGTGTGACATTGTTATAAAGTTTTATTTTTTTTAATGAGAGAAGACAAATTAGTAAAAATACCGCAGTGACCAACTCGTAAAAGGTCTCTTAATTACTGATTGTAATCAACCAACCTACCACACGACTGTTTTCCTCACGAAGAAAAAATATTTCAATAATGAAATGCAGAAGTGACAAAGAATTGAAAAAATGGCCTAGAAGGACAAAACTTGAAAACATATTTTTTGTCTTGCAACTGAGTCATGTGATTGGTTTTGAAATCATTGAACTATTTTCTTGCATCGGTGTAATAGTGTCTTCGACATTGGCTGTTATATTCTAAAGAAAAAAACAAAACTAAATATTTCTTCTAAATAACAACCCAACTTTGTACTACATCACAATCAGTTTAATTCTGTCGAAAAAAAGTAAACATGTACTATTTCATTATTGTTCTCATAAGTTTTATAGCTTGTGTACATATTGGGAAAATTTGAGTAGAAAATTGCCTTAAAGAACAACTGTATAAAAGATGGAACATAATTATTTAGGACTATGTTTCAAAGTGATAAGGATTATGTATATATGGGCACCTCTAGCATAAAAACAATATATTATAGCATTATACTAACAAATATCCTGCCCCGACTTTACCTATACAATCCTTTCTTCGTGCTTTGAATACTCTAGAATCCCTACATATATTACATTATCGTAAGATGTACATTCTTTCTGCAAATAAATACATTTGCTGCATCCTAATATTTTGTGCAATTGGACTTTCCGTAAAAAAACTCTCATAACACGCAATAGTTTATCATTACTTTTTTCAACATCAGATGATAAGAAGTCGAAATGTCCATTTACAAATTGACAGAAACTTAAATATTTTGTTATTCAACTGGTGTCGACATTCTCGAAGTTCTACGAGACAAGTGAAGTGCACTTAGTAGTGGGCTTAGATTTATAGCATATAAGAATGGCCAAAAATAGCGAAAAATTAAATAGAAATGAAGAAAGGTCAATCAGAGATTGCAATCCCCCCGCTCACCTTTTTTTGGACCAACACCAAAGTTTGGTTTTGAAAATGTATATATAGAAATCATCAATAAAAATTTGATTTAAAATTAAAGTTTTTTTTGCAATGTGACTGTTGAAAATGATCATCATTACTGTTAGGAATTGAAAAAGATATGGTTGCTAGGTAGAATTCCAAAAAATAACAGGTCTTTAAGACTTTCAGGAAATTTACCATTATAAGAATCAAAGATTTTTGCAGTCTTTCGATTGAAAACAAAGATTCTTAAGGTAAGGAATTGAAAAATATATGGTTGCTAGGTAGAATTCCAAAAAATAACAGGTCTTCGAGAGTTTCAGGAAATTTACCAAAATTAGAATCAAGGTTTTTTGCAATTTGACTTTTGAAAATGATCATCATCACTGTTAGGAATTGAAAAAGATATGATTGCTAGGTAGAATTCCAAAAAAAATAACAGGTCTTTGAGAGTTTCAGGAAATTTACCAAAATTAGAATCAAAGTTTTTTGCAATTTGACTTTTGAAAATGATCATCATCATTGTTAGGAATGGAAGAATATATGGTTGCCAGGTAGAATTCCAAAAAATAACAGGTCTTTAAGACTTTCTGGAAATTAACCAAAAAAAAGAATCAAAGTTTTTTGCAATCTGACTATTGAAAATTATCATCATTACTGTTAGGAATTGAAAAGATATTATTGCTGGGTAGAATTCCAAAAAATAACAGGTCTTTGAGAGTTTCAGGAAATTTACCAAAATTGGAATCAAAGTTTTTTGCAATTTGACTTTTGAAAATGATCATCTTTACTGTTTGGAATTCTAAAAGATATGGTTGCTAGGTAGAATTCCAAAAAATAACAGGTCTTTAAGACTTTCAGGACATTTACCAAAATAAGAATCAAAGTTTTTTTGCAATCTGACTGTTGAAAATTATCATCATTACTGTTAGGAATTCAAAAAGATATGGTTGCTAGGTAGAATTCCAAAAAATAACAGGTCTTTAAGACTTTCAGGAAATTTACCAAAATTAGAATCGAAGTTTTTTTTTGCAATCTGACTATTGAAAATTATCACTGATAAAGTAAGGCACCAAAAAAGATATGTTTGCTAGGTAAAAGTCCAAAAAGTAATGGGTCTTTGAAAGTTTTAGGAAATTTACCAATATAAGAATCATATTTTTGAAATTTAAGTGTTCATACTAGCTGATGACATTAAAGAGTTGCTTAATTATATGATTTCATGTTAGAATTTCAAAAACTATTGGTCTTTGACATTTTCAGGAAATTTACCAAATCTGGCACCGAAGCCGAAATTATAAATTCTTATCTTGGATTCCAAAAGCAATTCAAGTAATTCCCCATGAAAATGTAAACCACAATATGAAAATTATACTTAAAGTTCCAATCATATGCTGAGTACTTATTGTTTTAAGTTTTTTGGTCCCTTAAGGGCATGCCCCCAGGGGTCATACCAAATGTCCGTTATCATTAGCAAATTAGATAAACATAATGGAACTCATATAGAAAGTTTCAGCTTCCAAACATAAATCCTTCAGAAGATTTCACATATTACTGGATAACTCGAAATACAATTTCGCTCATTATTCCGCCCTAAGGACAAATTTCAAAATTCCGAAACCTTCGGCACAGACAACTTTTATATTGTTACTTATACCTTTAAAACCAGGTTTCTACAACTTAAGGTGTAAGAGGAGTTCTAGCTGAATCGTTTTTTTTTCGTTTTTTGGACCCCTAGAGGCCATGCCCTGAGGGGTCATACGTAAATTCTGACGCCCTCTGTGAAGTTGCCACATAATATGTAAGTCGACTCCCGGGTTTCAACTTTCTAGCCCAAATA
The DNA here is from genome assembly GCA_002080025.1 of Modiolus philippinarum. NCBI lineage: Eukaryota > Metazoa > Mollusca > Bivalvia > Mytilida > Modiolidae > Modiolus > Modiolus philippinarum. The sequence continues at coordinate 105,452 of MJUU01045923.1, forward strand.
TCCTTGGAGATTTCTTGGATATCGCGAAAATTCGCTTTTACCCATAATTTGCCCTTAGGGCGTTTGACAGAAACTCCGAACCCCTAGCGCGCTAGTGCAGATCATACTCTAGTATGTTGCCAAGTTTCAAATTTCTACCTCTTATAGTTCCAGAGCTATCGGGGAGCACTACACACATACGTACGTACGTACATACGGACGGACTGCATTTAATAACCCCCCGCTTTCGCTAAGCGGGGGGGATAATAACTGAACAGAAAATAAAACCAAAGTTCGTAAAACAGAAGTAGGTTAAGGTGCTCCAGTGGTTAGCATCATCTTTCATACATGTTTCGCTCATCTGTACGTCCAAATTTCCAAAGCCAGTACAATGAACAAACTGGGCACATGTAACATATTGGAAAATATCCTATGCACTATACCATCAATGAATTGTTAAATGGTAAATAAAATTGCGTATCAAAGTTGAATTACTAACCTGAAAATACTACAGTAACTTATTAGAACGACTCGATGAAAAACTTATCGACTGCATAAGTGGGTCAGAGAGATGACCAACAGTCATACCTATGAAATGACTTTTCTGGATAATCAATGGCCCTTTTTATCGTTAATATTCAGCTTAAGTCTACAGAAAGTCATAAGTTTATCGGGGGAAAACTTTGGAAGCCAAAAGTAAAGTACTTTTACTTTATTTGGATGCAAACATGTCCTGTACAAACAAACAAAACTAGGAAGACATACATATGAAGTAAAATTATTTCTTTCAATAGTCTTTTTCTATGGTGAACAACAAATAGAGATTGTTACTGAGGTACATGTATGAAGCAAATGGCTATGTAGACCATACCGCTATTTGTTTCCTTTATTGCATCTATTGGAGAGTTTTCAGCAACAAAAACAAAGAAAATCCTTCGGAGCAGATAAAATCAATAAATGTTGGTGAAATGTTAAGAGCAGATAAAATACATAAATGTTGATGTAATGTTGACTTGATCACAAATTTATATCTCTTTAAGGTAGAGAAAAGAAACAAGACAATACATGAAGTTTTTATAAGATATGAGCAAAGCTCAATGTTGAAGGCATCATGATGACTTCCTGACGCAGGACAACAATAAAAGCATCTAGCAATGGGTTCCGCTCAGATTGCTTGGCCGTCTAGGCCGTCTTGGACTTACTATGAGGTGTGCTCTGGGCTCATTGTTGAAAGCTGTATGGTGACTTCCGGATGAAGAACAGCAATGGAAGTTTTGTTCCGTGTTTCTGCCATGTGTTCGTACATACTTTGTATCGTGTGCATTTATTCCATATCTTTTCATTGTTTATTTAATCAATTCCTTGGTGAAAAACATGTATTTCTGGAGCCTTTTTGTGCATGTATTC
>MJUU01045923.1:106844-126502 GCA_002080025.1 Modiolus philippinarum
ACACACAATTATTATAGTAGTAGTGGCATTTGCTAATGATCTGTGGTTTACAGACTTGCAGATAAAAATGATATATTATATTTACATTTCCGTATTAATAAATGTAATTAATTACTGAATATTTGGTATTAACCTAGTTTGCGAAAGGGCAAAAGACTTTCGCCACATAAGAAGAGATGAGAACAAACACGGGAAAAAGAATTATCAACTTTTCAACAAAAGTTTGTTTGTCCAGGCATCACCATAGAAACCAACGATACTACACATAAATATTGATAATCACCTTTCTACTGCCTGTGTATTGGTAAAGAGACATTTTCAATCAAAGAGGATAAACCGTTACGGTAAAAAGTTCCAATAACCTCAAATTAAACTGACTTTAGATCCTTTGAACTTATTTATTTTCACAAACTGTACCTCCAGTTATCTACATTGAATGCCATACAGAGTATGAAAAAATATGAATTCAAACTTTAAAGTAAATTTTCATCAAAGGATGACACAATACTTAGATTTGCAATTACAAGCAACAACCGATGTCACCACAGACAACCAATTCCATAATACCATCTAATTGGCAGCAACGAAAATTTGTTATTGTAATCGGACAAAGTCGAACTTTTTATTTTTATTTGGCGGTCAACTTGAAAATGACCGTCATTTCGAATTCTTATTCGTATACCTACCTTCCTCTTATCTCACTGAATATTGATACAATCTATAAACAAATTTTGTAAAGAATCCTCAATTTTTAAAGTAAATAGTGGGAATTTTAAACATACACCATATAACTTTAGATGGTGGTCCTCCTGTTTGCAAAGTATAATGTTTGATTCTGTCATTTTAAAGTAATGACTCGGACAAAAATTCTGTGAAAAAAAAAGCAGAATAATGATCAGAAGACGTCCAAAAACAACATGTCACCGACTTCATCTGAGGTATCATGATTAAAATGATCGTAATTACGTGCAAACACTTTGATAAAACAACTGTGGTCTGCGCCAATTTTCATGTCGTACGATTCTATTTTCTTTTTCAATGGGATTTGGGTCAATTTCTTATTGAAACTCGTATATGATGTTATAAATAAAACAACTTTCACTTGTTTTAATCTTATACAAAGTTTCTGTTTATTATTGCAAGTTCAATTCATCCATTCGCAGGGCAAGCCAAAATTTACTACATAAAAGAACACTTTTCACAATGATGTTAGCGATTGTTATAAGTAAATATTAAACAACAATTTAAAGAAAGAAATCCCCAAACTATGAAAGATTATTATCACTTTAAACTATTCATTTCATTTTAGTAAGGAATGTATTATAAAACTGTGTTTCGGGAACACCTGTATTTGTTTACATAGAAATCAAAGAATCTCATAAGACCTAATGGATACTGTAAATACTTTATGATTTTTTATAGGACTGAACTCTCAAGACAAATTACCTTTGTATACACGAATTCAGATATCATTGAATGTATGTCGATAGTTTTGGTAATTAATGTAACATGTGACATATGGTACTTGCATTTGAAACAAAGTAGTTAAAGTCTAATACTCCGTTTACATCAAATGGTATGAAGAAATGCACTAGATCCCCATTTGTTCCTATTTTACGAAATAAAATATCAGGATCATCATGTATAAATACTAAAAAAAGAACAATGAAGTCAAATAAAATAAAATGCGAGTAAATATAAGCTTAAAATAGACAGAAACTCGGAATCCAAGTTCAATACGGATTAAAATATTGGAATTACATGGAAAGAACAACAACTCTATCACATTTAAAATATATTTTGCTTTCATTTGTGAAAAAAAATCTTTTGTTCAACACAACAAACCGAACGCCACAGTCAATTAAATTTGTGAATTTTGTTATTTCGATAGAACGCCACAGTCAAATTACCTGATTAAATCAATACTTATATAAGATAAACTCTTTTGGAACATTTTTATTTTCATACATTCTTAACTAAGAGAAATAAAAAAAATATTAAAACTATTTTAAATTGGTGAAAATCAGTGCTTGGAAGGACCCTGATAATATATCAACACCTGTACACCATTTCTTTGGTCCTTGCCAGAACCCCCAAGCCGGTATGCACTTTGATTTTAATTGTTTTCTACACGAGATATAAACATGCAAAATTATCACATTCAGAAAAGTGGTTAAACACGGTTCAATAGAGCCAACTTCCAGTCAAATTACAATTAACCAATCCACAAGAAGCAATTTTTTTCGTAGACCATTATTTCAAACGTATTGGTTTTGATAGACTGAAATATAATCCCATAAAAAGCAGACCAAAAATGTTTTGTACTTATTTAAGCTTTTTAGTTTTGACAAAATCTCTGGGCCTATTTCGATTTTTTATGACTCTGAATGTAAATGTATCAACAAAAGGGTTTAAAGCTGACTTTTTTCGAAGTTCGGTAATGTTTTCGAATTTAAGTTTCAATTTGATGAATCAAACCGTTTATGCTGTGATCTTTCTTATAATTTTAATTATTAATTGTAGACTTTAATGTAGTAACGTGTATCGATCGTTCATGGGTTAATCCTCAGTGTAAACCATCATTTAGTGAACAGTCATTATTTCTCAGGTGCGCTTGGTAATTTTTCAGAAATTTCCGGATTGAGATTAAGGCTCCCTCTCAAGCTTGTTTTTTTTAACCCTATCACAAATGGTCGATAAATACTTAAGACCCTGTTTTCAAGTATTTTCTTAATTGTACAAATATTTGCCATGTTTGCAGTCTGATTTTCTTGGAGAAAAGTAATTTGAAAAAAAAATGTTAATAATAAGTGCAATTTTATTTACCATGTCAAAAAGAAAGTTTTATTTACTCAATTCGAGAAAGGAAATGTTAGAATAATACTTGTGACTTGTGATAAAGACGAAATCTTCTTATATTTCGGAAAATTCTAAGTTCCAGAATATTTCACGAAAGGATATGGAGTAAATGAACATGAGATCGTTGCAAATATGTTAACTCTAGCTGCAATAATTTTAATGAGCTGTATGGCCATTTCGGAAATTAATTCCTCATGAGCAACACTAGAACCCAAACAAAGGAAATCCATAATTTCAAAAAATGTTTAAAATGCTTAAAACCAAACGTAATCCGAATAATCAGTAATATCAAATTTAGCTAAGGACAAAACTACGATGGAGGGAGTTAATCCTTCGGTTTAGTCTTAAGGGGAATTTCCCCCCATGAACAAAAAAAGGGGGGGGGTTTCGTCTATTGCACTCAACAACCCTGCAAAGTTTGAGGAGTTTGAAAAAAAAAATGATCCGAGCGGTCTTCAGTTAGAGGGCAACGTGAGTACGGAAAATCCCATGTCATATATTATTGGGATATTCAAAGTTCCATAAATCTGGAACAACAATCTATCGACAAATGACTAAATACCGAAGTAACTGTAAATCTAAATTCTGCATATGCGCATTTCGACAACTTGTGTCTCTTCAGTACAGATAAAATATAAATCAAATGAAAGTGGGCTTTCTTACAAACAATCATGCAAAATTTCAAGAAAAGTGATCAAAGCGTTCTTCATTTATAGTATGATGTGTGAACGGATGGAAGGACACCGGCATACTATATTATCTGTAATTTGTGTGAATTTCCTTTGATATGCATTGCCTGATATAGTCAGTATCAATGAAAAGGCCGTGATATAGAAAATTACGGGTCACTCTTAAGACGTCACGTACACGTTGTACGCGTTGTCCAAACGGGTCAAAGGTTTAACTGGTGAAAAATGCGTATTATTAATCATGCTAAAACGGAAGTTTCAGCTTGTTTCAGTTCATTGTTTTTGTGAATCAGGACTGCAAAAAAAAAAAAAAAATCCGTCTCATACGATCATTAAAAGGTTTTTCAATAGACATAAGTACCTTTCTGGAAAAAATGAAGTTTCGGTCCGAATTCTGATTCAGGATAATTTGTTTACTTAGTACTGGGACGATCATTTCTCTCAAATGTCAACGACCTTTCAATAGCAATTGCTGTTGAGTTGCTACCGGACAGTACCGCAATGACAGGAAAGGTTTGGCATCCCATTCAACCGGTCTAACCCTACTTTGCTTTTGAAATGCCTGTACCAAGTCAGGACCATGGGGGTCGACATTTTGTCCACCTTATTTGTCTTTGTCTCATGGACTTCATCTCTTAACAACTCAGTTTTTTTTGCATATTTATGTTCGTCTTGACTAGACCTATACACTTGCCAAGTATCAAAAGTCTACCTTATATAGTTCAAAAGTTATATCCAAGGTTAAAGTTTCGGACAAACAGACAGACAGACAGACAGACAGACAGACAGGACAAAAACAATATGCCCCCCGATCCTCGATCTGGGGGCATAAAAATATAGGACTTGATCACGGGGTAATGCATCAAGCTCTCCCTAACGGACTTGCTTGATACTGGCCGTGATAAAGTCGGTATCAAAAACAAAATGTCCTATATTGCATATATACGTCCCTTCAACGTATAAAAATTCACCCCCCTAAAGAGTACCTTTCATAATTATCAACCGAAACCAAAATGAAACCACTTTTAAAATTTCGACCTCCTTGAATTATCAAGCCAAACTGACAAATAATTACTGTTCCTTTACGGTGAAAATTGAAATCAATAATTATAGGTTTTGTGTGAAAAATAAACAAAAAAACATATATACACCCAATTATATGGAGAAATTGCACATGCGACAAAAATTCTTTAAAAACATCGTAAAAACTTACCTATGAAAAACACTTTAATTGTTTTTTTTTTCATCTTGAACTCGCCATACATAAAGCTAAATACTTGTATTCAAAAAGAAACTATAATCTGAACCACTCATGATCACTCGTGTCCTGGGTCGAAGCTTTTTCTGTCAGATATCATAAAAATAACCCGATTCCTGTCTGATTTTAGGTAAAATTCAGGCGCGGATCCAGGCAATTAGAAAAGGGAGGTTCCAAATGGAAATGAATGTATATTTTGCCGAGCGCAGCGATGCGCGAAAATTTTTTTTGATATTTCTTAAAAAATCATCAGATATTCATTAAAAATACATGACGGTCCAGGAAAGGGGGGTTCCAACCCCCGGAACCCCCTCTGGATCCGCCAATGGAATTATCGTAATTTCGCGAGGTTCTAATTTTCGCTATATTCGCTAGGTTTCTTGAAGCTCGAAAATAAAAACTCGCGAAATTAAAGTCAGTATATCTTTATACATGTCTTTCCCTAACAAAATTTATGATTCGCGAAAATTAATTACTTCTAAAATTTAATACCCCTCTTCAGGTAATGAATCGCGAAATTTGGCAACCGCGAAAATTACCCGCTATACGATAGTTCCCATGTTCAACATAACTTTAATAATCCTTGCCTAATATCAAGGCATATACACAACAGTCATGTTCAGCAAAAATTTAACCGACCTTGTCCTAGATCAAGGTGTACCTAATGAGAACATTCTTTGCAATTTCCGAATAATTACATACTGCAAAGAGAACAATCTGGTTAATATTTAACTCCTACATCTTAAATATAATATTTTTGTATTTTGATAACGAGATAAACCATAAAATTGATTCAATTAAACACCTGCTTTTATCTGCTAGATATAATGAGAAATAAATTACAGGTGTAATAGCTCAGGTAAAATTGTTTCCCCTCCATTGAGGGAAACCTTGTTGAGCTTACTTTCACAAATTTTGATGAAATTATGTAAAAGGTTCTTGCATCTTAAGGTGGCTCACTCAGCACATTTTTGAATTTGTGTCAGATTTCGGAACTCCTCTGGTTTTCTCCAATTCAATGGCTTAAAGAATATTGCACATCGACCTCACTTTTTATTTGATAAATGTCTTCTATAGGTCAAATGAAGACGCCTTACAAGTATTCATAAAATTCTTGATATAACTTTCAAGTTTTTAAACAAAAAATAGTCCTGATGTTAAACTAAGAGAAAATCCATAGAAATCTGCTTCCCGCCATTTTTTTTAAGTCTTGTATTTCTGTTAAAAGCGCACGGACCTATATAATTCTTTTCACGATTCCGTTTAGCATAGCTCCGTCAATTAAAATAGATTTTAAGAAATCCTTGATATAAACAACATCAGGAGTGAGGCTCCTTCAGATATTTTAACTTTTTTCATATTTGAACTGTAACTGACAAAGGGATACAGACAAAGTAGAACACTCCAAATGTTAAACACTATCCATATTAAAATATGAATGTCAAATGGATTGGATATGGATGAAGAGAGACATCAATGCAAGAGTCGATTGAGATATAAAACAAACAACAAGATATCGAAGAAACAATAGGCACACCAAATAAATGTGTAGAGAGACATGGCAAAAACGAGAAATGAAAAAACAATAAATTTTCAAAAAAAAAAAAAATAAATAAATAAATAAAAATAAAATAATAAAAATAAAATAAAGTAAAAAAATCAGAAACTACAAACTTGACATTCAAAACTAAAGCACTCACGTTGTGGACTTTCACAACAAGCAAGAGCAATATTGGATGCTCTGGAAAGGTAAGGAAGGTCTGTTTTGTATAGGTTACCCGTGACGTTGTCAAGAATTAATCCAGGAAAATGCCAAACCGGTACTTTCTGATATCTTTCAATGTTTTAGTGGAGCGCAAAGAATTCATAAAGACACGAAAGTAACAAATGCTGAATAAATCTTTCACTTTCATATTTGTATGATAATAATTTTGCTCTTTTCATAAAAGTTCTGTATTATCTACATGTACATGCTCAATAGTAACGAATCGACTGTGGAATTTATACCCTATATCCTGGAGAAGTAGGTATATTGCTGCTATGAAGGAGTAATTTCATATTTGGATGTTAAAATCAAAAAGTTTGTCATATAGTTTAAATTTCAAACGTCAATCTCCGAGAATGTGCAAAAATTCTAAGCAGAAAAATTAGTATACGATGTCTCTTTAAAATATAATCAATACCCAAGTTGCATTATAAACGGTAAATTTCGTAATGCAAGGAGTAACCTTTCATCAGCAACACTAAAACCAAATAATACGGAAAGCCATAATCCAAAAGCAGTAAAAAAAAGAAGTACTCTCTACCAAAAATATCGAAATAGAAGACCAAATTTAGTACCAAGGACATCCACCGAGTATTACACACGGAATGAAGCCTTAGTTTTTAACGGGTTAGAGATTTGATAAAAACAGTAAATTTCTATAGAACGCAAGTCGGGCAACTCTGAATATTGGACTGAATTCAAGCTAAATGGGAAATATCTGCATGTTGTAAATATATTGATCAACAAAAGAAACGTCCACCTACTATGATCCTCAATATATTTTCTTATAGGATTGATATCACTAAAATTATTATTGTATACTTTGCAGAAAACCAATTTTTATTTGTTCCTTGCATATCTGTTATGACAAACTTTAGCCTATACTACTGAGGGAAATTTTTGGAAATAGTAGTCAAAAATTTTTTGCGGAGTTCAACATAAGGTCAATGGCGGTCGGAATTTAATTTTCATTATTTGTTGATGTAATCAATACATTATTGGTAACCTATCCAAAAAACACAAAAATGTCCATAAAAAAAGTAAAGTCAAGGTCGAATTCTGGACTTTTGACGTTTTCCAGTTTGACGTCATGGCCCGAAATTATTTTTGTATTCGATGAATTTCCGATAACTCGGTGATGATTTCTAAACAAATTAAAATCTCTTTTCTAAGGTCACACTTCAACAAATACTCCAAGTAGTCCTATTCAGTAAGTGAGAGCCACGTTTTCGAAAATTCGTTGAAGCATCGATTATTTAAAAATGGCAAATTGTTTGTATTCATTTAACGTGTCAATGTTATTCTTGTTTGACAAAGAATCCTTCCGACTTTCTGCACATGCCCATTTTATCTCGATTCTATTACCCGGAAGTCCTCTGAATTTCGACCGGAAATATTCTTTGCAAGAGTGAAATTAGAATTGGGTATTGCTAAAGATTATAATAAATTAAAGAGAACAAAAATAATGCTTTTTTTAAAATTATATTTTACAAAAACGTGAGTGGACGTTTCTTTTGTTGATTATTATCGTGTGTAGTGGATGAAATAAAACGGACAACAGGAAACACCTACAATGGCTGAAAATTATAATTACATGCCACAATCTGCTAGGGAACTACACAGGAAAAACACAAATAAGACAAAAGACAAACGTAAACAACGATAGGAACTCGGGACAGCCGGACTTGGTACCGGCACTAGCAAAAGCCAGCGGTAGGGTTAAACCGGTTTATGGGTACCCAAACCTCCCCTTTATCTGTCCCGTTTCCCTATAGTATAGTACACATACGAATAAAACCCAATACAGGTAGACTACTAACTCCATGACCACAATCTTGAAAGGAAAGAATATGACAATACGTAATTTTGAAAGATGGCATTAAGAAACTGGCGTAAATGTTTTATTTTTGTCTCTATTAGCGCTTGTATAAATTTTGCTTCATACTAATAAGGAAGAGGTGAGCTAAACTGGAGTATAATTAGTTAATTGTGACCTTTTTCCATTCTGCAAATACATTGTAGAATTAAAGCTCATTCATTGTAAATATTAAATATTTTTTTAACTTACATTTAATTGGAAAACACTTTTAAAGGAATATACATTTAATTGGAAAACACTTTTAAAGGAATATACATTTTATTGGAAAACACTTTTAAAGGAATATACATTTAATTGGAAAACACTTTTAAAGGAATATACATTTAATTGGAAAACACTTTTAAAGGAATATACATTTACAGTGGAACCTCCAAATACCGGCCTCCGTCGGGACCAAAGAAATCGGCCGGTTTTACGAGGTTCCGGTTTTCGGAGGTTCCGAAATCCAGTCTTCAAATTCCGAACTCTAATACTGGGCATATTATATATGATATGTAAGGTCAGTTTAGGCTTCGACTTAACTATTTCAGTATATTTCCCTGCGTTATTTTAAATTTCAATCAATATTGTCGGTAATTTGTTCAAATACAGTTATTTATCAATCAAGATGGCAAGAGGTTTCTGACAAATTTAATAAACTTTGTCGATTTCATTGTCCGCGGAAAAAGTCATCCGGTTTTCAGAGTTCAATTTAAAAAGAAAATATACGTTTTGGACCTATCTATATGGCCGGAATTCGGAATTCAGGGGGGCCGGTTTTCAGAGGAATTTTTTACTTATTTATATAGGTAAAAATTCCGGACCAAAACATATCGTTCGGTTTATAGAGGAATCCGGTTTTTAGAGGGGCCGGTTTTCAGGAGTTCCACTGTAATTGGAAAACACTTTTAAAGGAATATACATTTAATTGGAAAACACTTTTAAAGGAATATACATTTAATTGGAAAACACTTTTAAAGGAATAAAAAAAGAGAAAAGTCACAAAACAATATAATTTCGATCATCGTCATTAATCATCGAATTAAATCTACAAGAATCATTATATTAATCTGGAGAAACAAACAATCTCAGCACTAAACAACTACAGGAATACTGTAGTATACTGTATACTGTACTCGTCGATCTCTAATTCATAAACGTATACAAAACAGAACTTATAGTAAAATGTGATAGAATAGTATCAAATAGGACAAAACGAACATAACTTATCATGAACACTAATACAAATAATACTACTAAGGGTTTACGGGGCTACGTAATTTGTGTCACGTGACATTCGACATACCGGATTTACTGAATGGTGTTTAACCGATTTTGTGAATAAAACCAGAGGCTCCCAGGAGCCTGTATCGCTCACCTGGCTTTCAGTTGCCTTAATCAAGGAAACATTGTAAGTTGTACAGTTGATCTTCAGTTTCTCAAACTTTTGTAGCTCGAACACCTCCAATATCTTGAACTGTTTTTAAAGTCTGATCATGTTTTACTATATTTCTTTGTTCGGCTTTTTTGACAAAAAAACTGTCTTGCTAAGGACCACTTTCGACACCAGTTTTGAAGTCGAGACGTCATTTTGTAAATGGCAGTCAACAAACAATTTTCAACACCGGTTTTGAAGTCGCAACATCAATATCTATTTGGAAACCAAATTTCATTGAAATCGGACAATGTTGAATTTTCCTGCCTTTTTATGCGGCCATTTTTAAAAAGACGGTCAACGAACAATTTTTAACATCAGTTTTGAAGTTGCAACATCAATATCTGTTTGGAAACCAAATGTCATTGAAATCGGACAATGTTGAATTCTCGCCTTTTTTGGCGGCCATTTTGAAAATGGCGGTCAACGAACAATTCTGAACACAAGTCTTGATGTCGCAACATCAATATTTATTTGGAAACCAAATGTCATTGAAATCGGACAATGTTGAATTTTCCCACCTTTTTTGACGGCCATTTTGAAAATGGCGGTCAATGAACAATTTTCAACATCGGTTTTGAAGTCGCAACATCAATATCTATTTGGAAACCAAATTTCATTGAAATCGGACAATGTTGAATTTTCCCGCCTTTTTTGGGGCAGTCATTTTGAAAATGGCGGTCAAGGAACAATTTTTAACATCAGTTTTGAAGTTGCCACAGCATGGCAAACATTTCATCAGTTTACACTTGACCTTCATCTTCTATAAGATGAAAAATACGAAAATTTAAAAAATTCGGTGAAAAAAGGGCAATAACTCCTACAAGGGTTTATGGATTTTCTTTAAAATTTCGAAGTTAGTAGACCTTGATATGCTGAACATTTTTGCAATTTACACTTGACCTCTATCTGTTACACTTGCAAAAATTTTGAAAATTTAACGGAAAAAGGGCTATAACTCCGAGGTGGGTTTTCAGATTTTCTTCAAAATTGCAGGGCAGGTAGATCTTGCCATGCTGATCATTTTTATTTTTTTTTTGAGATCTGTAACGGTTTCCGAGTTATTGGCCAAAAACTGCAATTTACCCCCATGTTCTATTTTAAGCAACGGCGGCCATGTTGTTTGACCTACCGCCTAATCGAACACAATTTTGAGAAGCCATACTCTGGATATGATACAGGTCAAGTTTGGTTACATTTGGCCCAGTGGTTTCAGAGGAGAAGATTTTTGAAATTGTTGACAGACGGACGACGGACGACGGACGCATAGTGATGGCAAAAGCTCACATGGCCTTTTAGGCCAGGTGAGCTAAATACAGTATCTGTATCATAAACATCCAATTAATATAAGAAAGATAACAGGAAACACCTACAATGGCCGTAAACCACAATCACATGCCACAATCCACCAGGGAACCGCACGAGAAAAACAATAAAATGACAAAAGACAAACATGGACAACGATAGGAACTCGGGATAGCCGGACTTGGTACCGGCACTAGCAAGAGCTAGCGGTAGGGTTAAACCGATTTATGGGTGCCCAAACCTCTCCTTTCTCTATCCCGTTTCCCTATAGTATAATAAAACATACAAATAAAACCCAATACAGGTAGACTACTTACTCCAAGACCACAATCTTGAGAAGGAAAGAAAAAGACAAAACGAAATTTAGAAAGATGGGTCGAGGAGTGCTCGCTGCTAAACTGCCGGCTAGCTCGAGGAGCCTAGTCTGCTGATAAAACACTGTCGCACTACGGAATAAAGATCGAACTCAAAACTCCCCCAATGTCTTAGCTGGTTTTGGGTCTACTCTATATCTGTCTAATAACCATGTCAGGCGTCGGCTGGAATTGAGATTTTCAAAAGCATCTCAGACCTCAGCCGGTATTTGCGTTAACTTATATATCTACCATCTCAATCTCATCATTAAGCTTCTATGGTATCTACTCATATTTCTTCATTATAACCATCTCGCTGTTAGAGTTGATATAAAAGTTTAGGCAGTTTTTGCATTTTTACATAATTTCGACTAGATATGACAACTTTGCATTTTAAGATAATTTTGAATGGAAATGATAATTCTGCATTTTAAGATAATTTCGAATTGTAATGACAATTTAGCATTTTAAGATAATATCGAATGGAAATGACAATTTTGCATTTTAAGATAATTTCGAATGGAAATGACAATTTTGCATTTTTAGATAATTTCGAATGGAAATGAAAATTTTGCAGTTTCAGATAACTTCGAATGGAAATGACAATTTCGCATTTTAAGATAATTTCGAATGGAAGTTTTAGATAATTTCGATGATTGACAACTAATAACTAACATGGTACAAACATAATTTTCCTTGTAGCTCTGCATCTCATGACTTAAATACAGTGATAATGTCTTAACTTTTTCAATAACAGTGTGACGGGTGACACAAATACCTCTAAGGAGCACCCGATGATTCCCCAGTTTTTATTGATGCTTACTTTGTTCCGACTTTCTGCGTCATTTTTGTTCTTTCGTGTTTTGCCATGTTTTAGAAATTTTGGTTCTTGTTTTTGCTTGTTGCATTTGTACTGGTTTGTGAATATATGCTATGATACTTAATTTTTACATGATTTCTAGCACTTTCAATATCTATTTGACCTTTGTTTATAATGAGCATCGTGTGCATTATAAAGATCGCACCCTTGATCTATAAACACAGGCAGGTTATGTAATCAGCACCCCTTTGATGTGAAGCGTTACATATCACCTGTTGATGAAGGGTAACATATCGTAGGTAAATTATAGATCAATGTAAAAGTCATTACAAAACGAATGAGATGCAGTTGATATGATATAGGTGCAAAGTTATAGAAACTGTTTGAATTCGTTTAGATTAGGCAGAAACCGTTTCAATACATATATATGCTGTTCAATTAACGAAGTATATGGAGTAAATGCATATGAGACAAAGTCTTTACAAATACACGATAGAACCAAGCAATGGAACAACGCCTTTATTGTTGTACTTCATCTTGAAGTCACCATGAGGCCTCTAACAATGAGATGTGCTCATACTTCATTGTAAGTTCAAGACGACCCCTATCACTAGTTTGAGCGAAATTCATTGCCAGATGTCGCACAACACTACACCATTGTTTGGTGAATTCGGGATCGTAAGCAACATTTTTAGCTCTGTTCTAGCCAAAGTCCGTTAATTATAAAAATCAATAGTGATATATGAATAAATCTGGAAGATAGCATAAACTAATTGAAGGAAACAAAGTTTCATATAATAAACCCACATATTCCTTAAAATTGCATATCTGACATAATATTTATGATAACATAGTCAACACAAGTCCAAAATATATCAATAAAACTAAACATGAGCCTAGGCTCTGTAGCTACCGTACTGACTATAAAGAAAAATCCCCAAAAAGAATGAGTACCTAATTTGCTTGCGTCCTTGTATTTAGGAACAGTGGTAAAAGACTTAAACTTATCTGACCTGTTATTTTTATTCGTTTATATATATTTTCGTTCACATTGTTTCTTTTCTTTACATTAGCATTGGTTCCTTGTGAGAAAAACTAGCTATTTAGGATAAACATCGCCAATTAAAATTTACAAACGCTTGTATAACCCCGACGATGTCAATTAAGAATCATCATGTCAATGAGATGAAGATCATTCTTTGTCTAACCATTTTCCGGTTCATTCAAGTGAATTATACCGGAGATGGTTTAATTAATGCTTACTTATTTACCACAAACACAAAAACTATTTGACGAATAATGAAGGAGAAATATATATTCGATATATTATGTCATTGATGCATTTTGAACAGGCTATTTTTTTATTATCATCTAACAGATGAGTAGTTTTAAGATTTTTTAATTTTTGGGATCTTTAGTTTAATAGCTTCCGAGTTTTAATTAATAGGCATTTTTTGACAATTTGCTTTTAAACGCAACTTTTGAAACTATGTAGAGGAATTTTATGTAAATTGGTATAAAGCAAAACCATTATATGAAGGTGTGCATATTGTTTAGGATTTTTTGCTGCAATTTTTCTAGGAGTTATGGCCCTTTGAACTTAAGAATTATGAGATGTCTGACCGTATCATTGCAAGCTCAAATTCTCATTAATTAATATAATTGGATTTAAAGTATACGTGCACAATTATGTTTGGCTTTTTTCATTTCGATCTCAGTGTTAATTTGTTTTCCCTATATTTTGCACATATTTTGGTAATATGGATTTCAATTTGTTTTGATTTGATCTGCACTGAAGTTGTAGAAATGCACATATATAGAAACAAAATCAACTGTTAGATGTACTTCGGTGTCAAACCATTATTCAAATGAAACCATCCAGATTAGTTTTCATAAGTACATATTACGGAAAATATAAACAAATGCCCTTTTTAAGACCCGCAGTCTTATGGATTGAAAATAAGCATTTCACGACTGTTTTGTATGACTCATTGACCAAGAAATGTTTTATGCTGATCTGTCATCTAAGGCCAAATCAACATTTGATTGAGTAGAGCTTGGACATGTCCCTTTTCTGCACTGAAGTTGTCGAAATGCACATATATATAGAAACAAAATCAACTGTTACATGTACTTCGGTGTCAAACCATTATTCAAATGAAACCATCCGAGAAATTAGTTTTCATAAGTACATATTATGGAAAATATAAACAAATGCCCTTTTCTTTAGACCTGCAGTCTTGTGGATTGAAGATAAGCATTACACGACTGTTTTGTATGACTTATTGGCCAAGAAATGTTACTTTTATGCTGATCTGTCATCTAAGGCCAAATCAACTTTTGACTGAGTAGAGCTTGGACATGTCCCTTTTCATAATTGTATCTACTGAGCTCGAAGTCAAAATCCTACAACACTGTTTAATAAAGGGCTACGCCGAGCGCAGCATGATACGACCGCAGCATGTCTTCCACTGAAATTTGAAAAGTGTAATTTAAAGTGAGTATGGACATAG
Source organism: Modiolus philippinarum (assembly GCA_002080025.1). Lineage (NCBI taxonomy): Eukaryota > Metazoa > Mollusca > Bivalvia > Mytilida > Modiolidae > Modiolus > Modiolus philippinarum. The sequence goes on from MJUU01045923.1 coordinate 121,700, forward strand.
GAAAGAGCTTGACACAATAATAAGATGGACGCAATAAGGAGATTGACCAAGTAATTAGCTGGACACAAACTAGGGAAAATAAAAATAGGCCCTTATGACTCCTTATGATTCCTCTTTGACCCTCTATAGCTCAGAAACGGTAAGAGCTACACCCAATCCATTGACATGATGCTGAAAGCTTATATCAAGAGGAATCAAAAGAAAAAAATCCCATCGAAATGCGATGAAAAATAAAAATTTAAGGTAATCTGTAAATTTACGATTTTGGCCCCCTTCGGCCCCTCATAGCTCGGGAACGGCAAGAGCTACGTCAAATCCGTTGAAATACTACTGAAAGCTTACATCAAGTAGAATCCAAAGAAAAAAATCCCATCGAAATCCGACAAAAAATAATTTTTTTAGGTTATCTGTAAATTAACGATTTTTGGCCCCCTTCGGCCCCTCATAGCTCGGAAACGGTAAGAGCTACACCAAATCTGCAGAAATATACTGAAAGCTTACATAAAGAGGAATCAAAGAATAAAATCCCATCGAAATTCGATGAAAAATAAAAATTTTAGGTTATCTGTAACTTTACAATTTTGGCCCCTTTTAGCCCTTCATAGCTCCGAAACAGTAACAGCTACAACAAATCTGTTGACATACTACTGAAAGCTTACATCAAGAGGAATCCAAAGAATAAAATCCCATAGACATCCGACGAAAAATAAAAATTTTAGGTTATCTGTAAATTTACAATTTTGGCCCCTTCAGCCCCTCATAGCTCGGAAACGATGAGCTACGCCAAATCCGTTGCCATAGTACTGAAAGCTTACATCAAGAGGAATCCAAAGAAAAAAATCCCATTGAAATCCGATGAAAAAAAATTTTTTTGGTAATCTGTAAATTTACGATTTTGGCCCCCTTCGGCCCCTCATAGCTGGGTAAGGAAACAAGTTACCAAAAATCTAATAGTAGAGCGCTACGAAAAAATTGCATCAAAATCGGACTAAAAATAAAAAAATAAAATTTTTGAAATTCGCCCCTTTTGGGCCCCATTTATCTCGTGAACGGTACATGCCACGTGAAATCCGTTGGCATAGTCCAGATTGGAAATTTTCTAAGGAGTTTACTGAAAGAAACCCCATCAAAATCCGATAAATAATAAAGATTCTACAGTCAAATATGTGAAAACAACCAATTTAACCCCTTTTGGTCCCTTTTTCTAAAACGGGCGGGGCCAGGAACATAAAATTACAGCCCGGGCTAAAGCATGTGCCGAGAAACATCATACTAAAATTTGAAAATGATCTGTTCACTGGAACCAAAGTTATGCTGTCCACAGACACAAAAATACCCAATTTTACCCCTTTTTGGCCCCTTTTTCTAAAACGGATGGGGCCATAAACCCGAAATTAAAACCCGGGATAGCCATTATGCCAAGAAAATACATACTGAAATTTGAAGATGATCCGTCCACTAGAAACAAAGTTATGCTGGCCACAGACGCCGACGCCGGCGACTGCGCGATAACATAATACGACCGCAAAATTTTTGCGGTCGTATAAAAATGCTTGCTTAATTCTTGAAATAAAAGTAATTGTAACTCTTTTGAGGTTCTTTGAGACAAGACTTGGCAAATACTTTTCATGAGTGATAGAGAGTGTCTATCAATGAAGCTTTGTTCATATTCAGTTTTTAAGTATTTCTCTTAGTAGGAAGGAAACCCATTTTGATGTTGTGTCGACTTTCATTTTGTTGTTGCTTTAATATAATTATTGAAAGTTGAACAGTTTGAAACAATTGATTTGTGGATATTTGTTAGTCATGTTAACATGATTACATATAAGCATGGTTTCTTTTTTCACAGTTTTTTCATCATTTAAGAGTTTAGCACATTGACGATTTATGAATTGACACAATTGTTGTTTATCATTCCGAAGTTTAAAAGTAGAAGTTTTTAGGGACTTTCGTTGACCCTTAAATAGTTGAATAGTTTGAAGATTTTATTTTAAATTTATTAAAACAAATATACCAACAAGTCGTCAATTTTAGTAAATAATTCTTTTTTTTAAGAATGTGTTTATATTTTTGTAATGAAAAAGTTATGATTTTTGTTTCGTATTATGTCGGAAGCATGTTGTCTGTTGGCCTTTGAATTTATAAAACAACAATAACACTTGCTTGAATTCTATTGTAGGTATCAGAATACATTATAAAAGGTTGAAAGCTGCAGGTAATCCCGGTGCAAGTTTTTGCACACCTGACCAACATATTGATTGATTAATACAGGACAATCAAAGGCTTAAAAATATAAACAAACTTTGATGAGCAAATGTAAACTGAAATAACTCTTTGTTTGAGCGTTAACATAAAAAGAACCACATTGAGTGCATTTGTATGTCTTAAACAAAATTACAAAGGTGAAAATAATTACGAAACAGACTATTTATATCGTGTATCACTCAGGTAAAGCACTTTTTTCAATAAACGGTTTTACAAAACCACAGATTTTTGGAAAATCCTTTGGTCTGTCTGAATCTGTAATGCCCAGAAAAGTTTGAGATAAGTGACTCTTCAAATACTAGTAAAACCGCTTTAACACTCTACAGCTTTACTCGCCACAAAAACTTTTAATCAATGACACTACAAATAGTGGTAAAACCACCTACAAATGTGTCTCTGTGTTTCAAATATATGCGAAAGTGTCATACATTTACTTCATATGCTTTTATTTGAAATATATTTTGCCTTTAACTAGTAATAAGTCTGCTTGACGAATGAGTCAAACCCACTTCAAATATCATACACCAATATCGCAAATACCAGGAAATAAATGATCAAATACATATACTTAAGTTACTAAGCTTTTGCTTAATCAAGTTATGACGGAGATATTCTTCTTTTAGTCTTTTTGTCGGACAACGGTTGGCAGCGATTGTTTGAACACGCTGCCAGTTACTTTTATGTTTGTGGACGATCCCGCATCCATGAGCAAAACTTAATATGGATGTAGCGTTGTTCGACAATTAGCAATTAATTCCACTCAAACTGAGCCTAGGAGCTGACTTGAATTTACTATTAGGTACTAAAGCTCATTGTTGAAGGCCTCACTGTGACATTTAGATGAAGAACAACAATAAATGCGACGCTGGTTTCGTCATGTATTAGAAGCGACTTGGTCTCGTTTACTCCATATGAATTCATTGTTTAGTCTTAGTTTTAAACAAACTTTCTTGAATTAAGACATTGCAAGTTTACAATGAAATGCCGAAATTAGAATTTAGTCTCTGCATATTTCTATTTAGACATCTTGCGTCTCTGCATCTCCAATAACCAAACATACTAAACTTAAGATGAGCGACACAGTACGTTCAAATATTGATTATCCCAATTTATAGTGCACTGATTTCAAATAATTACAAATGCTATGTCACTATTGGCCAAGTGCGAATCGATGAGATCATGACTATAGTCTAAACAATAGATGCGATCCAAATAAGAAATTATAACTGTAATAAAACCAATAATGTTTATTACAGTAATAATGATTTTTTCAACAATCGCATATATTGCTTGACTATAATAATAATCTTGTCGATTCGAGATTGGCCAAGAGTGTATTTTATTTTTAATTATGATAATATTTTGATTAACATTGTCTTTCAATGGGAATGATTTGGATTTATTGCTAACTTCCCTTCTCACAACGGTAAATATACGATTTCTCTCGCGTGTGGTTTGTAATATATCAGATTCGGTATTTAAAGGTGAAATATAAAAAAAAACAAAAAACAATCTGATACAGGTACATAAGCTGTTAAGGTTTCTTACACACATTTCTTTTTTAGAAATACGAAAAGTAAAACATATGCTGTTATGAACAAATAAAGGGATATGGACTGAATGTACACGAGACAAAATCCCTAAAAATACATGGTAAGATTAAGCAAATCAAACAACGTTTTCATTGTTGTTCTTCATCTTGAATCCACCATGAGGCCTTCAACGAAGAGCAAACATTCCTACCTCAAGTTCAAGACGGCCTCTAGCACCAGTTTTAGCAGATTTGTTTAAAAACGCTACAATCATATATGCGTTTTGTCATAGTTTGCATGTAGCCCAAAAATAACTAAAAAATGAGACTGTCAGGTTTGTCGAGTAGTAACCTTTTATAAGCAGTATTCTAGATCTACGAGAATTTTGGCATACTCAATATTCCGTGTGTATGCCGTATTTGTTTTCAACTCTGTATTTTATCTAATTCATTTTTCTGCTACACGTATTGTGAATGATTTTGATCCCTCGTATTAGATTAGTTTTTGCATATTTGGTAAAAAAAAGGGATATTTCCGTCGGCAAGTTAAACTTTTTTTGCTGATTGTCAATGTTTTTAGGTCTTGTGTTGTAGTATACATGTTTTGTACCTTCTAAATACTATATTTTGTTCCAATCCGATCTGCTTCAAGTCAATACAATAATACCAAAGTTGCATAATTAACAGTTAATTTCGTTATGCTGTACATGTGTTTTGAAGGTGTAATCTCTCATCAGCAGCTTAGAATCAAATAATATGGAAAGCCGTAATCCAATAGGAGTGAAAAAAGAAGTACTCATTACCAAAAACATTGAAATAGGATGCCAAATCTAGTGCCAAGGACATCAACCGAGTGCCATACACGGAATGAAGTCTCAAAATTTTTAAGGGATTAGATTTTGATAAAAGCAGCAAATTTCTAACAAACGCAAGGTAAAATTTGGTTTTGAGTTTTGTTCTTTGTTCTTATGTTTCTCCATTGAAGCAAAGACAATGTTATATCCTCA
>MJUU01045923.1:130028-150493 GCA_002080025.1 Modiolus philippinarum
ATCAATTTTGATGTATGAAACGGTTTTCAAGAATTAACAATTAACAACACTTTTCATTGGGACTTTTGTTAAACTATGTTCCCCGGTGTCTGCAATATTGTATTCATGATCAGTGTAAACATAAAATCTGGAAGATGACCATCATTTTACCATGACTAGTTAATATGAACTTTATATATGAAATTAGTGTTCATAAAAAGCAATTTACTACATTTCCCCTTAGGATACAATTAAAAACTAAGATCTTCAGTGGCGTGCATCTTGGAATTACAATCAGTTTTTCAGAATTTACAGTTTACAATATTTTCCAATCGAGCCTTTAACTATATGTTTCTCGGCGGTGGTCATCTTGGTTGAGATGAAAACCTGCCCGATATATGAAGAAATTATTCAAACTTAACTTCTATTGAAAAGTTTTTATGAAATATGAGACATAATTTATTGAATTACAAAAAATTTGCAAGTAAAAGGCAATAAAAACTATATGGGTATTTAGATTTTCTTTAAAAATTTCAGTTGGGTTTCACATTTTTGCAATGAAAGGTGACCTCTATCTGTTAAAGTTTTTTTTTTTTATAATAAACAATAATTAAGAAAAACATTAATATTTTGCTGAGCCTGTATCAATCGCATGACAACATGCTTCTAAGCCATGCCAATTATGATGTCCAAAAATTACATTTTTTTCACTAGGTCTAATGCCAAGTCAGATTCTCCAACTGACATCGATGTTTTAGTCGGATCCAATTGAAATTAGCAAAGGACCTTCATTGCAGTACAGTTAACTTAAATTTTCTTTAATAGTTTCGGAGCAGCTGATGATTTGCCAAGAGGGCCCAGTTTTAAATCATATTTTGCGCTGGTGGAGTAGAAATTGAATTACTGATATTTGCGATGAACCTCCTGTTCATCACAAATATTCAAATTGAAATTGAACCTCCTGTGTCATTCTTGTTGACTTCGCTTGAGTGCTTTCAGGGGAGATCATCAAAATTTGATTTTCTTTCTTCCCAATGTTTAGCAATGTTTTTCGGCGATTAATGTCTGTTCTGACTAACACAGTAATCATTATAAGGGATTTTCCATACATTACTCAATACAGTTAAGTTCAATCTGCTGTAGTTTCAGTGATGAATTTTCTTGTAGGGTCAAAAATAAAGTTGTTAACTGATTGTTATCTTTGATAAGTAACTAATATAATAATCACATACTTTGAAGGGGTATCCAATGCCTGCATTTGTATTTTGATCGAATTTGGTCAACATTGTTCTAGTGGTTTTCAAATAGATGCCCCTCCTGTGGTTATCCTTGGTGAGATGGAAACATGAAAATCACCTAAAGGGACCAATTAAGGGCTATTATGATATAATTTCTTTAAAATGTTCAAATGGTTGGGGAATAAACAAAAAATCAAAAACTTTGTATGGCCTTAAACTATTATGATCATATTTAAAATATTCAATTGATAAAAAAGAAAAACAATGTATTACTCATGGGCTCTAATTTAGTATATCTAACACGCTGCCAGCCATCTAAACTATAAAGGGGGCCACTCAAGATCTTTTCTGATCGAATTTTGTCGAAATTGTTCAAGTGGTTTCAGAGCAGAAGATTTTGGAATGTATTTCCAATAGGATCCTATGTTACACTATAATCCCCTCTGGTGGCCATCTTTGGTGAGTTATGAACAGAAAAATTATAATCTATGAAGGGATTGGTCATAAAGTTTGGGCCAGGTGGGCTGAAAAGTGCTGCACAACGTCATGATAACATGATAACAAACACAGAACTTGTCGTTAAATGTACCACATATTGTACGAACATTGACTTTCTGATATACCAAACAAGGAAAGTTTAAGAGGTTAATTCTGTGTAAACTGTCACTAACATTATGACTTCTGACAAGGAATATTGGTAGTTTTATTCCAAATAAAAACTAATCCCAGTCAATTGTGCTTCTGTATTACATGGTATTGACAACATCACATCTAATTTCCCAAATCAGAGCGATATTCATTCACAAATATCCGTGGTAAGATTAGATTCCATACAACAGCAGTAAAGTTTTGACATGTTGCATTGTTCAATGTCCTTTATATGTCATAAACATGATTTGACATTTCTGATACTTTTGTTAATGGTTTATATGATTAATTAAGCACATGTCAAATACTAGATCGTTGATTTTGATATCTCATATTTAGCAGCAATCTCGACAAATATGCATAGCTCAACATACGATTTGACCGCTTACGTATCTTCTTCAAAATTTTAAATATTTTAAATACTGTGTCATGAGTTGTCGTTTTAGTGGAGATTATAATCAGTAACTTCGGTACTTTGTTATTTATTAAGATGATTAAAAAAAATTAATATCTTAACTACTCTAAAAAAAGCTTATTATTTTTTAATGTACAGAAAAAAAATCCCTGACCTTTTTTAATTTCAAATTTGTTTTTTAGTTAAACAATGAGACCCACGTTCAACTTGAGAGACACATTTATCAATGCAACCCTGTGGAAAAACCCTGTTCTCTGTATTAAGTAATTTTCTTAGGTCAAACGTTGTTGCAGAAGTTGTATAATGTCACCAGAAAGCATATATATCCACGACTGAGCTGATTCATTGCAAAGCGTCTTTAAATCATGCTGATAAATAACAAACAATATTTCTTAAATCGTCATTTACACATTAAAACAAATAACTGCAGTTTAATCATACAAACAGTCTAGATAAATGACTTTGCCATACTGAATCAATCTTCGAGTGAAATCAATGGCACCTCCAATAGCTGCTGTGGAGAGCATTAAGTAGGATCATTACGAGATCAATTATATTTATTTTCCTTCATAAATTCATAAAGCGTGTTGAATAATAAAGTCACAGCATATGTTTTTAAAGTTCAGATTGTTACATTTAAGTTCTACATTTAAGTCCTGTCTCTAGTTAATTGAAGCAAAAAGTCATTATAAACTTCATTTCAGAACTATTTCCTGCATATTGACTGATTTGTGATTTAAATCTGTGCAACAATAGTGTTGATCTCTTTATTTAATACATTTTTATTGAACTTCAGTAACTGAATTCGTATTTAGAGCAATCATTAAGTTTAAATATCAAAAGAGAGCTTGCTTTGCTAGTCCATAAATTTCATGGAATAACGACGCAATCATATCTTCCACTGAATTTAAATTTCACACCAATAAAAAAACGTCATATTGTGCAATGTAAAGAAAGTGAAAACTTAAATTTTAAAATACAACATATTACAATTAATACCATAATACACAAGTTACTGTAAATTTATTTCTGGAGGTGGACTTTTCGACAACTTATATATCATCATGATAATATTAAGGCACGGAACATTACTTTGGGGGGGGGGGGCTGGTATTTTTTATAAAATAAATTTTCTGGTCCCGATTTTTGCCCCTAAAAGGTTTCTTACCAGCACTTCAGTTGAAAAAAATAACCTGGCTCTGACTTTCTCCATTAGAAAAAAGCCTGGCTCAACAAAATAGTGCATAGTGGGAAAAAATAATCTGGCCTTAGAGAAAAGGGCTTAGATCTATAGCGACAAATAACCTTAAAATTAGAACATGTGGTCAACTCCGAACAATTTCTAAATTTTCGATCTCGATTCCATCACAAAAATTCTGTCCTTATTTTTGATCGAACTGTAAGCTTCTTGAGGATGAATGAGAAACAGATATAAACTTATACATCGGAAAACGAACAACAAAGCATTTAGTCGGATATGAGCAAACATAAAATCAAAAGTGAAACAATTACGGCAATTCATATTAAACACAAATCAAACAACCTTACTAAGACAAAACAAATGAACAAAAACTAACAAAAAAGCAACAAAACTAAAGAACTAGCAGTGTGAACCGCTACAAAACCTGGTTATGTATGCTTAGCCCTTGCTATATAATGAATTGATAAGTACAGAATTTTATCCAAATAATTCAGCAGGATCTTATAATTCAACAAGATCGGTATATTAGCATAAAGTCACAGAAGTAGGATATTTGTATTTATTATGTGGGTTTTATGAATTAATGTTGAAGTGTCGATGACCTGACGGAATCAATTTATGAATAAAACATGTTCTTTTTTTCCTTCAAGAATTTTGTATAAAATAGCTAGTGAGATAGCTACAAGGGTCAAGACGGTAATATGTTTGTAACTAAGAATATATCTTAGCCTGTTTAAATGGAATCAGAAAAGAGTCGTATTCAAAATTAATTATTTTATAAGAGGTCCTCATTTGAAATTTACATATGTTCCTTTTGCCACGAAAAGATAATGATATTTTGGAAAAAGTCTTATATATCTGAAAATAAATCTAAGACGTAAACATTGTGATCCCAGATTTACATCAATCCCTTCGTGATTATCAGACCGTTGTATCATCAATTTCCTTCGGAAGTTCTCGGATGATCGTAAATCATTTTCGTTTTGGTCTGACCAATTGTTAAAGTAACTAGATGTTTTTAATATATAATGCAATATATCAAAATCTGTCAATACATCCTAATGATTATTACACGAAAAAGATAGATGAAATCTGTGAAGTTTATTGTGTACTTGTAACGTCGGGTGTATTCATGTATACTTATTTTGTAACAAAGGACCTTACAGCATTTGCTTCACTTTACTTCGAGGTTTTCGATTACATGGGGTTCCCTGTATTTTCTGCAAAATACAGCGCAAAAATATGATGGTTTTACAATAAAATCGGAATATTGCAGAGGTTTTTATGCCCCCAGATCGAGGATCGGGGGCATATTGTTTTTGTCCTGTCTGTCTGTTTGTCTGTCTGTGCGTCCAAAACTTTTAATCTTGGCTATAACTTTTGAACTTATGCAAGGTAGACTTTTTATACTGGACAAGTGTATAGGTCTAGTCAAGAAGAACATAAATATGTAAAAAAAATTTAGATCAGGTCAAAGGTCAAGGTCACAGAGGTTAAAAAGGTGTGAAATTGGGTGTTTCCACATATTTGACTGTAGAATCCTTATTATTTATCCTATTGAGACGGAGTTTGTTTATGTTATTGCTAACGAAATTGCGCAACTGCTCATCTGTTTCAGAATAAAGGGGTTGAATTATGTGTCTTTAACAATATGTGTAATAAACAACTTTTGAACTATGTAAGATAGACTTTTAATACTTGGCAAGTGTTTAGGTCTTGTCAAGAGGAACAAAAATACTAGTATGCAAAAAATTAGGTCAAAAGTCAAGGTCACAGAGGTCAAAAAGGGGTAAAATTGCGTATTTTCATATATCTTACTGTAGAATCTGGGGGCATATGTAGTGTTTCACTAACACATCTTGTTTTTTTGCAATTTGGACAATGCTTTACTCATTCAAGCAAGTAAAATTGTGACTTCTCGCAGACAAATACTAAATTAGTGTTTTGCTTATTAAAAACCTAAGGTTACATTAAATTTAGCTGTAGTGGAGAAAGATGATGAGTCAGTTTAAAAATATACTTTGTTTTCTAATCAAGATTGTCAAAACTGGTGAAATCTACAAAACAATTGAATGCAACATTCAGTTAAGGCCTGTCTAATGAAGCCGCGTAAACGGTTAATACCTGATCATTACTTAAGATGCTTGCATATGTCAATAAAGGAAGGTTTGGGTACCAATAAACCGTTTTAACCCTATTGATAGATTTTGCTTGTGCCGGTATGTCCAGAGTTCCTATCGTTGTTTAGTTCGTCTTTTTTCTATTTGTTGTTTTTTCTTGTGCAGTACCTTGTTACATTGTGGCATGTGACTGTTTTTTCGGCCATTGTAGTTTTTCCCTTTATCTTTTTGATTCTATTATTCCTATTTAAAAACTGAATGCAACTTTTGACTCTGAATATTCGACAAAAAGCACTGTATGGCACGTCTAATTGTTTGATACACTAATAACTGAAAAAAATGAAAATGTTACTGCCCGAAAGTTTTGGTTTATTGACAATATCATCCTACTTAGGCATTGTTAGAATGCAACAAAAATGATCGGAGTGAAACAAATGGAATTGCTAATTTTTTTGTCATGAGAACGCACAGGTATAAAATACAAGAAACCAAAGCATATACGCAATGCTAGTAATCCATTAGAAATTGAACTTTGAGAAATGGCAAACGTTCAATCGAACTCCGTATGCTACGTCAACACGGTACTTTTCCTGCAAACATCGCCCGTCATGTGGAAACAACGGCAGTAGAATACCCAAAGGAGTGGAATTTACAAAAATCGAAGTCCAAAGACATGGCCAAAACGAGGACACAAAAAAACAATGACGTTAAACACAGAAAACAATGACGTTAAACACAGAAAACAATGATGTTGGACAGGTACAAAGCACAGCCATAGAAAACACAACGTTCAAAAACAAGGCACTTACAGTGAAAATAAGGTTGACATCAGGTGCTCCGCAACTACTCTGTTAACAGCACCCGTCACACGCCACGGTCAGTGAGGCAAATATGTTTTTGAAAGATCTGTTTAGTAGCTGATTGGTTATTGCCATTTTCTAACCAAAGACAAAGCCAATTAAAAACCATGGTACGTGTTACTTCTCTAACCCTCGAACAGTACCAAGGTTGAATTTTGAAAAAAATGTAATTATTGTAGTGTTCAGACATAGACAAATGTTTTTACCATATATTTGTAGAAACTTTGTCTCAAGTGCATTTACTCCATATCCTTTTATTCACCATAGACAAAGGCAGATCGGTACCACAAACATATTCAACGAAAAACATATTCAATGAAACGAAACGAAAATGAAGGAAAATGATGTGTCCAAAGTAAAGTCCGATAGTTAAGGTTAGACCACTCAATATTTCCAAATGATCAGTCGAACTTCGATGGCTCGAACGCAAAAGGAAGAGGGGAAACAGTTCGAGATAGAGGGGCGTTCGAGCTATCGAGGCCAAACTACGTTTAAATACGAAAAAGGGTCAACAAAAAGGGTCCGAAATATGCATGGTATTCGAGTTTTTTGAAGTTTGAGCCATTAAAGTGCAACTGTTTTTTGTACTTTGAATACAAGTTGTTTTTCTAGGAAATAACGGCAGTAGAATACCGAAGGAACAAAGCACAAGATTACATAAATCAAAGTCCAGAGACAAAGCAAAATCAAAAACACCAGAAGACGCAAGACAAAAGACGCAAGACTACATGCCCACAAAACACACAACCACTACATATACAACACAAAAAACTAAAGCACTAACTAAAGTGTTTTTTTTTTCAAAATGCTACAACATTTATCACTGTGGAAAAAAATAATGCCGACTGACTTGCCTGAACTACTAACAAAATAAAATTTAATCAGACACAAATGACGTAGAGAAATTCTTTAAAAAGACTGATGTCAGTCACAGGCCAATTTGACCAAAGTGCCCTGGAGTGATTTGAATATATTTGGTTTCGTTCAAAATACGTTTTTTATGAATTAGACCCAATGAAAATATCTAAGGACTAACTATCGATAACTACAGATTTTGTTTTTTTTACCTTAATCTACTAAATTACGCCCTGAATCGAATATGATCGACATTCTCTATTTCGAATCCGAATCGATGCATCAGCACTCGGCATTCACTTAATTTTGGGAATATTTTCTAAACTATTTACAGATCCAAGTGAACATTTAATGTTACTGATTTGAAAAAAAAAAACACAATAGTTGCAGTCCAATTAAATAAAAACTACAATAGCTGCAGTCCATATAAAGGATCTCGGTCAGAATTGACCACTTGATCATTTTGAAGGCCCGGATGTCCAATGATTTTCAATGTACTACACCCTCGGTAATTTTCGGCAAACATCCTGGAAGTTTAAAACACTAAAGTTGTGTGAGACAATTTTGACGGCAAGGATGAATTTATAATAGCTGCACGAGTGCGTTTTATTTTATGGTGAATTTCATGGTTTTTTAAATTCTTTTAGTACAATGTATTTTGAATTATGGATTGGATACTTAAATATATGCACACTGTGAATGAATCGAAATTGAAACTGAAGTATCAGTAATCATGACAATTGATTATTACAATTTTCCTGTTATAAAATAAAATATTGACCAATTAAGAGTGCTCAACAAATGATCTCAATTAAATTGAGGGGTATATTAGCTTGACACTCGAAAAAACTTGCTGAGTGAGTTGTTCAGTTTTATCAATTGATTTATACTGAACACTATAAAATGAACGGTGGCTAACTCCTATTGAATGCCTCTATTTGTTCCGAAGTGGATTGAATACATAGAGATAACGGCATTTATGGTGTAAAAATTAATAGACGTCAGAAAATAAGGATACATTACTTGAAAATCAAATATAAATGATAACGATGGAATAACATTCATTATAATTATGATTTTTACTATTACGTGGCTGATACAGGAATTGTTGTTGGAAAAAAGAAACAATTGGATCCAAATATATAACCATTGAAGTAAATTTATATATACGACGTCGTTCAAAATTGATACCAACGGTCATAAAGCAACTTATTATTGATATTGTAATTTATTTTTTTTTTCAAAGTGACAATGACATCAATTTCTGAATTACCGTTAAATATATAAAATGGTTAAAGCATACGACACCGAGACTTGGATGTTCATGCTTCTGATTATACATGGTCTTTCCTTTTTTTTGGGGGGGGGGGAGATGTACTTACATCGAGTAAATGGAGGTAATTACAAAATTACCGAACAGCATTGTCAAGAGCCAAAACCAATGAGCAGGTGGACACCACCGCTAAAATTGTCGACCGCAATGGTCCTGACTTGGTACAGGCATTACAAACGAAATGGTGGGTTAAACCAGTTATGAGTTCTCATTTGTATAAGTTTTTGATACATTTGTATACAGGATTGGAGGCATCCATGGTGTAACTGTAATTTCAACTGTAATTGTATTGCTAAAATAGGTACATTTGGGAAAAAAAACTAGGTAAAAACGATCTCCTCTCATTGTACCTTCCAATATTCGAGTAAAATCTTTTTGCTTGGTATTTGTTTGACAGAGTCTCTTTCTTTTTACTGTCATTATTTCAAAAATTTGGTAATTTTACAAGAGTTATACTGAAATGTTAATGCTGCTTTCACACGTAATTCGAACTAAATTCACATTCGTCAATTCGAATAAGCTAAATTTGCTTCGGAAAACGATTCATGTCCTAACTTTGTTCAAAAGCGAATTGGAATTCGCACTTAAATACGTGACCAAAAGTTAATGGACGTGAAATGGATAACGTTAATGGGAAATGGATATTAAGGAAGCGAATTTGTAATTTAATATGAGAAACATCGGTTATCTCCCTGCACCAAGTTACAGGGATTTAAACATAACACACACACACACACACACACACATAAACATAACACACACACACACACACATACACACCAATATTAATTCAACATCCATACCATTATCTCCCTGCACGAAGTTACATGTAGTTATATATGGTTATAGTGGAGATAATTTTAATAAGCATAACAAATAGCCTCTTCTGATATTGAAATGAAAAATTATCTCCACATTGACTGTATACAACTAACTTTGTACAGAGAGATAATCGACTGATATTCCTCATTTCAATTTGATTTGAGAAAATAATGTGTTGTCAAGTCGAATTGAATTCAAATTAAAACGTCCCGTGTGAACTCGTCATATTAGTGCGACGTTTTATATGCCGTATATACTTCATTGGGAAATATGAATTAAAAATTTAACTTTGATATGTTTAAGTTGCTTGAGATGAGTTTTTATGAAAAAATGAAACTAAAATTGGTTGAAACAAACTATCAATGAGATATGAATTCTTTATGGTTTCAAGACAAACACTAGGTAAGGATAGAATCATTATAGGTAGTCGAAAAAAATTAAATTAGATATGAAATATGACTTTAATTATGACGACTTTTCTGCATTCAAACAAAAGACACACACAACATCCATACCATTGACCATTGTGCTTGACAAGATTATAAATTATCAGAATTATCAATGAATATGATTATTAAACTAGAATGTCACTGATATTTTTCTAATTGTTTACGACATACAAAAAATGTATGTGCATGGCTGGTCAATTGCTCATTTATATGGCCCAATATTGTGATAGTTCGACTCTTGTTTGTATTTTATGTTCTTTTCAAAATCTAAACATGTTAAATGTGAAGTAAATAATGTTATACTAGTGATTTATCTGAACAAAGCTTAGATGAATCAACTGAATATATAACTACTTACAAACTAAAATCGTCTGGGTCCTCCATATCCGCTAGTAGCAAATGGTGGCTAAATTTGTGCGAAGACATAATGGCCAATCTCCTACCATATATCTATTTTGTTAAGATGTATCATCCATTATGTATTTTCTTGGCATTAACATTCAAAAGTCATCTTATTTTTCCGGAAAAATACGTATCCGATTCCTATAATTGATAAATCCATTTCGGTCACGTAAAATAGCGTTATTCTAGCTGAAATCAAAGCGACTTAAAAAATATTCTTATTCATAAACAGTACGTATATAACATATGAAATGTCAGATATCAAACAATTATTGTAAATATATTCGATATCACACCTTAATTCTGGTTGCACACCTCTCTCTCGCAATTACGATAACTACTTAGATATTCCGATATTATGAGAACCTGTCGCCATGTAGTAAAAAAGAGTGCTTCAAGTCAAATCAATTAGCACAGCAAATGGCTGTTCAATCTCATGGTTACCATCCTTCTTAAATATCATGTATTTAAGTGTTTAAACAATGGAATATTTTGATGTCTTAAGATGTTTGTCTTCCGGAGAGGCAGCTAAGATCCAGATATGGTGACGATTCATAATTAAAATCTGTCCTTGCTCTTATGGCAATCTCTTATGTTTACATGAGTAAATGCACATCTATTTACTACGAATTGTATGCGATACTCTACATTTCTACAGAGAAATCATCTGTAACCACTATGATTCAATGATGTAAAAAGAGAGAAATACCAAAACATTATTGAATTGTAACATTGACAAATCATGGAAATTAAATTAGCTTCGTTATCCTACTAGTGCATTAACCTTTTTAGTGACACCATCATCAGCAATGTTTGTGACTATTGTTTGATAACCATCCACATCTATCAAATGTCCAAAAGATACGATAGAAAATTAGGATCTTCATTGAAAACGTAAATGTGAATAAGGTCTTTTGTATGCTTGTGACTTAATAAAAGATTTAAACAGCTCATTTGGTAGAATAGTTAAGACATAAGAATCTAAGATTTTGATATCTAGGCCGCCAGCAATTATTGGTAATGTAATAGAATGTTTCTATAAAACACCTCACGTATTAAACAGCTTTTATTTATATTGTATTTGTGCTGATGTCTTAATGTGATGGCTTAATTTGAATTGCATAAAAGGCGAAATATCTAATATAATTCCAAACAAATAATTTGATAAAATTTCATCAAATTTTTTTACTACTTTTTTGTTCAGAAAATATACATTATATTTCACTTTTTTCTATGTCGTTTTTCTAGAAGAATACAACGCCATTGCTTCAAGGTTATCTTTGACAGTTAATGTTAGACAAAGAAAACTTGCTTTTCTGATAACGGAAACAGTTTGACTGTGTGGAATGTTGATATAGAATGGGAGAAGTACTTGGCAAGATATTTATTAAATGATTGGACAATATTTGATACATGAACCAGGGAGAGTGAATGGTATTTCAAGGAACATTAGAAATAAAATGAAAGTTCCGTTTGTTTGCAACTTATAGATATAGATAAGAAATGCAATAATTGTGGTAAAGAGGAATGGATGTTTGTTCATCTATTGATGGACTTCCCCAACAGGCGTTTTTTTTTTACTAACCAGAACACCACTCCTTCGTGGATATGAAGCAGAAAGCCTAACAATTAACACTCCATAAGTTCTACGGTCGCCAACATAAGTTTGTTGGATAGTATTTTATAAAACCACTCTTACATGTACATTACACCAGTTGGGTTCAGTCATAGCCTCTCACAAAGGTAATTTTGTTATTGATAATGAATTCTCTATATTAACGTAGATACATCGGCAAATGGAACGAGGAAAGGGGGAATTCTAAAATCATAAATCCAAAATCACGGCAATTCAAATCCAACACGAACTGAGGCAGTATGACAAAGACAAAACATAAACAAAAAAGAACAAGAACGCCACACAACTAAAGCACTAGCAGTGTGAACCCTTATAAAAACTGAGGTATCATCAGGTTCTCCGGAAGGGTAAGCGTGGTCTGCTCGACGCATAGCACCCGTAGAAATATTCTAGAACAGTTCTGTGACTGCTCTAGAAAGGTATTCTTTAAGTAGTCATAGTCAAGAACTGTTCTAAAAGCAGTCGTCTTGTAGAATTATTCTTAAAGCGAGAACAAAGCAGTCATGGGCGAGAACAATTCTAAAATCAGTCATAACCTGTTCTAGACCGGTCATTGTCTAAGAGCAGTCGTGGTCAAACGTAGTTCTAAAATTGGTCATAACATGTTCTAAAAGTAGTCATTGTCAGGAGTTATTCTGAAACCAGTCACTCTAATTTATGATGGTCAAGAATAAAAATTATAAAAATAGTGTTGACATGAAATTTGTAAACATTTCTGTCAGCCATTTTTTCAATAGGGTATCGCTCTTTCGCTTATCCCGGGCCAAAGACATAAAAAAGTATTGTTGGAAAATTCAAAAGGACCATCATTGTTTAGACGAGTTAACAATGGCAAGTCTCAAAAATTTTTTTACAATATATATTGCTCTGTATGTAATGCTGTTAAACGTCTTTATATCACACCTACAGTTAAATGAAATTCCTAAATACGGGACTCTCGAGATAGGAACTCTCGTGTCTTAGAAGGATTGAAGGAAGGTGGAAACGATCACCTCGAATACCAGTGAGACAGAGTGACTGGATTCTTGACACATTGAAATATTAAATATATACCGCATCAAAACAAAATATTTATTTAATTGAAGTGTGTACTTATAATTTTTCCTTCATGACAATTCTTTAATTAATTTGCAANCAAAAAAAAAAAAAAAAAAAAAAAAAAAAAAAACAACGGCAGTAGAATACCGAAGGAACAAAGGAGTGAAACTTACAAAAATCGAAGTCCAAAGACACGACCAAAACTAGACAAAGAAAACAATGACGTTAAACACAAAAAAACAAAGACGTTAGACAGATACAAAGCACAGAAACACAAATTACAACATTCAAAACAAAGGCACTCAAAGTGTGAACCCCAGTGAAACTGAGAGTGACATCAGGTGCTCCGGAAGGGTAAGCATGTCCTGCTCTGTCAACAGCACCCGTCACACTGTGAGTGATTCAATCCTGGAAGGGAAAATGTCAAAGTCGGTAGTCACCTGAAGCGCTACACCAGATTGAATATAATTCCCCTTAGCTCAACAGTGTTCATGAAATAGTGATTCCCTCTCAATTGTATTGATGTAGTGATTCCCTCTCAATGTATTGATGTATTGATTTTTTTAGTATAGTATCAGAATTGGCATCCGGGTTGAACACGACTCAGAAGCCCCGTATATACAATAGGAACATGACCGTTCAGGTCATAGACAAGGGCCAAAAGACATTTTCAGCACAGGCACTTGTCTCTATTTATTTGGGGTTACTATCCACATTTACCAACTGAAATATCACAAGGTGTACAAGAATTTTGATATTTGAAAGCGTATTTTTGGTACGCCTCATTCATCTCACATCTTTATTGTACCGTCGGTTTATGGACATTTCTGGAAAGTGTGTGGATTCTCCTTTCTAAAAATGTAGCACACATCTATTCTTGGCGGCGTACATACGTCATATTCACACAATTTCTGAACAGCGTACGTGTCCTTTGTTTCTAATTTTACCACTGAAATCTCAGATGTTACTTCCGGAATGTCCTCGTGCACTAAATAATCGCACAAGTAAAAATACGAAAATCGAATGGTAAAATTTTCTTATGGTGTTATTTGCTGAAATCTTTAATTTTAATGTGTATTTTAAGCGAACATGTCATATTCAATAGTTAAAATGTGTTTAATTCTGTTAGAACTTGTAGTTATTTTCATCGAGAGCTTTTTCCAAAACCATCGGACTGTTTCGGAATTGTTCGTGTCAGTAACAGAAGAAGTAAGAGTTTTCACACTTGGCGCCAATATTTCACTGAGGCTGGAAGAAGATGAAACATCGGAATGACGGAAAATATTATTATCAAATTAATTGATATAATTCTTGCTACACCATACAACTTAGAGGACAATATAAAATTTCTTAGTTATATTACCACAGGCCATTGGGGTTACTACCCACACTTACCCAAGTGCATGCGTATATTAAGTCCTAAATGAACAACATTTGTATTTTGCAAAGTGCAGGTATTCTTTATTACGCCACTTTCCGAAAATAACCATCAACGCACACGTTGTCCTATTGTCTTGGTGTATTTTGTTCCAAGGTAACATAGTTTTATTTAATCCAGCATTCCTTGAAAAATCCAAAGTGCAAAATAAGCAATGTAATAATTAAAATTTTATCAATAGAATTGCATATGCCACTGCGTGCATGTTTTGTAAACATTCTGTTTGACCTATAAAACATGTCACACACAGTCTGAATCATAACACGAGAATTATTACACTAGTATTTTGAATGTAAACAATGTAGTTTGAAAGTAAACAATAAAAATTGTCGAAAACTGTTATCACTTGTTGCAGTTTTTGATATTTCAGTGGGTAAATGTGGATAGTAACCCAAAATAAATAGAGACAAGTGCCTGTGATTTTCAGCTAAGGAATATTACCAGACCCATTCTTATTCCTTGCGTAATACCAGACAGTGTGACAAATGCCAGTTGAACAGCAGATCAGTATGACATTCTGGAGTACCTGATGATAACTGGTGACAACTCACTAACATCCCATCTACAACATTGAGGAATTGGATTATTAAAAGCCACATCATTGTGTTAGCATCTATCGGTACCAAAATGATAATTTCTTTAATTGGGGGTTTGTACAAAACAATCAACGATTCATTTCAGAATCTGGTAGATAAACCATTAAGCCCTTTCTGAGCTCCTTACTATGATAAGATAGTCGCATGTTTCTTTTCGCTAACTTTTCCAGTGCGAGCTTGATGCGTTATGCCGTGATAGAGTTGGTATAAAAACCAAAAAGTCATATATTTCCTTTATATTTAATTAATAAAATATTAAAAAGAACCCTTAATTGAAATATTAAACTGAAAATTCTGTTCTTTGCAATAATTAATATGCATTCTTCATCAGTTAAACGCATGACACCATAGCAACGCGTACGTGACATTTTTACGGTGACCCATTATATTCTTTGTCACGATATTGACATTATCAGGCAATGCAGATCAAAGGAAATTCATAACAATTACCGATAAAGGGAGATTACCGACAAATGATTCTAGTTTACGTGTTGTTTTCTTTTTTTATGTGTTTTATTTTTTGTCCTTTCTCCATTTACGTTACTCGTATACTATTATTGCTGTGGTTTTTTTTTAATTCTTTATTTTCGGATGTTCTTTCCTCTGTTTTGTTCATTTGATCTTCACAAGCTAAAACAAATCATACTTACTGATATATTTTCATGTCAGCACAATAATCAAATTTTTGTCAACGCAACTTAAACAACTATCGACATCATATTTCCACTTATGCTTATTTTGTGAGTATAGCTATTTCTAAAGTTTCTAAAAACTAGAAAAAATGATAACTTTGAATATACTTAGATTTTTTTCAACTGACATATTGGTCAAGAGTATTTATAACACAGATCAACCGTCTTTACTAAGGAAATAATTAATTAAATGAATTATGAAATCATTGTAATGCTTATCAACTATCAATCAAACATCATTGTAGAATATTAATCTTTCCTGGTTATGGTCACCATAAATTGTGATAATGGCTGTAGTGGTCAACGCCGGGATCAATCGTAATGAATTTATCAAGACCATATCAGTTGCTACAGCTTGGTTAATAACTTCACGTATTGCCTTTTTATATCGAATTTGTCAAGGATTTGATATCAATATACAATAAAATTACCAACTATAGTATAATGACATCCGTATTTATTGTGGCCCAGTTTAAATAAGGGTAAACAACACGGCATGATTCGATAAAGCAAACACCAGTTTTATGAATGACTATTTATTTATACAAGCAATTTAATAAATCCATATCGGATGTATAAGCTGTTACAATCCTAATATTGTGTTTTTTAAATATTGTCCTGTATTCAGGAGGCTCACTCCTGAGGCTGTTTATATCAAGGAGTTTTTGAAATTGAAACCTATTTTGAGCGAAAAGGCAATGGATTTCTCTGCATTTTTCCTTAACTTAACATCAGGACTATTTTTTTTTTGTATGAAAGCTGGGAAGTTATATGAGGAATTTTATGAAAACTTGTCAAAGTGTCTTAAATTTGACATATTTTTGATCCAAGAAAACGAGTTTAACCCCATCGCAATTTTTGCGCCTGTCCCAAGTAAGGAATATGTTGGTCATTGGCTTGTCCATGTCTTTTTATAAAATTTGAGTTTCTTATTCGAGTTATTGGATGTTGTTTGTTTCCATTGATTTATTCACTTTTTTACCCTTTTTGGGGCAATTTAGGACTTGCTATATAGTGTGGGTTCCTCACTATGTTGAAGACTGTACGGTGACCCCTAGATGCTTTGTTTTGGGTTGTTTTAACCTGGAGATGGGATGTTGTCTCCTTGACATTTACCCCATTTCCTTTCTTTTTCATATATAAGCAATTCGTGGAATAAAAAGTTGGTCTTATTGTGCAATATTCTTTAAGCCATTGAACTGGAGAAAACCAGAGTTCTGAAATCTAACACAAGTTCAAATATGTGATGGGTGAACCAACTTATGGTGACCCATTTAACACCTCGAAGCCCAAAAGCAGATCAGCTGAAATTTTTAGATGTGTTCTATATTTTGTTATCATTTATACTTTAAATGTAAAAAAAATGGATAACAGAAAACACCTACAATGGCTGAAAATTATAATTACATGCCACAATCTGTCATGGAACTACACAAGAAAAACACGAATAGGACAAGAGACAAACGTAGAAAACAATAGGAACTCGGGACAGCCGGACTTGGTACCAGCACTAGCAAAAGCCAGCGGTAGGGTTAAACCGGTTTATGGGCACCCAAACCTCCCCTTTATCTGTCCCGTTTCCCTATAGTATAATAAACATACGAATAAAACCCAATACAGGTAGACTACTAACTCCATGACCTAATTTTGAAAGATGGGTCAAGGGGTGCTCGCCGCTAAACTGTCGGCTAGCTCAAGGAGCCTAGTCTTCTGGTAGAACACTGTCGCACTACGGTAGAAAAATCAAACTCAAAGCCTCCCGAAGAATTTGGTCAAGAACCATCATAAATTTCAGTAGACATCGGCAGTATCAGTGAAAGGCCAGTGTGTGTGCAAAATTTTCAGGTCATTAGGTCTCAAAGCTAATTTAACGGATGCAAGCAGTATATCTTGTCGATACCCCCTATTACGTAAAGAACGTAAGTTACGTCCCAGCTTTTCTGGATTTTTAATCAATTTTTGGCATTTTTTAACAACATTTCCGTGAAAACGTGGATTAGAAATGCCCTTAGTAATAAGCTGTTTACGAGTGACACCATATTTAGATATCAATTGTTCATATCTATCATAAAACTTCTTAAATGTATTCAACAACTTATGAAATCTGTAACCCTGTTGTAAAAGTTTGGCTGTGATAGTAAGGTTACGTTCATTAAAATCGTCAAGAGTAGAACAAACTCGTGCGAATCGTACCCCGTAGGATGGAGCTAGAGGGATGTCGCCGTCAAGAAAAGGGAAATTAGTAATAGTGAAATCAAAATCATCCCGTTTATCTTATTTTACCAGAGTCAATAATGATAGTTAGATCCAGAAAAGGGCAGTATTTTGAATCATTGTTAGCTTTATTTGATTTTAGTTGTTACGGGTAAATAATGTCGACATAATCTAAAAACTGGGGATTATCAATAGTAAGGATATCGTCAATATACCTGCTGTTATCATTGAAAATAGAAATAAGTTTATCACTGTTTGGTATGGTTCCGTTTTTAAGTTTTTTCATGAAGTCTCGTTCGTAATAGAAAAGGAAAATATCTGCAATTAGAGGTGCACAATTTGTACCCATGGGAATACCTATGACCTGTTGATAAAAAGTGTTGCCAAAACGAACAAAAATATTGTCCAGCAAAAGATTGAGTGCATTAATCATATCATCACATGTCCAGGAACAATGATTACTGTAGGTAATATTAGAGAAGAATCCTTGCTTTTTGTTAGAGCAAATGAACTGCAGACCAGAAAATTTAAAAGACCATTTAATAAGTTGTCCCAATTTAGATTTAATCAAATCATTTCGAAGGGTAGTATAAAGTATAGAAAAATCATAACTGTCAATAGATGAGACTGGTCTTTGAATTGATTGTAACTATTTAACTATTTTTTACAATTCTTAAAAACGTCATCAAATATCATGATTGAGCGTTTGGTGTATTGGTACATTAGCCAAATTCCGCAAACTGTTCTTGCTGGATACAACTGTAGACATTTTTGTGCGAAATAGAGAGCAATATGTATTCTCACATTTGAGACAAGCCAGTACCTATTTTTAGCCGTTTGAGATATCATTGTCTCAACCCACGGGTGAGATAAGAATTTCACGTGCGGAAAAACATTATGACGTTATCGACGTCATAGTAAGTTGCTTAGACATGGCTGACGACAACTAGAGACTGGTTATACAGAAACTTATATTTTGTGAGAAAACTATCAAACACCGTTGAAAATGCAAGATCAAGAAATCTCAGACACCCTCGGATGAATTTTAATGGTTCTCTGACTCGGCAAGCCTCGTCTTACCCTTGGGTGTCTGAGATTTCTCGATCTTGCACTTCCAATGGTGTTAGATTGCATTATTCTTTTTCTTTCCATGATGTACACTAGCTTCAAAAATCCTTACAAGCATCGTTACATTTGATTTGACTCTACCCTGGATTGACTCACTGATAGTGTGAAGGGTGCCGATAACGGAGAAGGACATGCTTACCCTTCCGGAGCACCTGATGTCACTCCCGCTTCTCATGGGAGTTCACACTATGAGTGCCTTAGTTCTTAAGGTCAAGTCGAAGTAATTGAACGCCATCTGGTGTTGTCTTGTTTTGAATTAGTTTGGTGACGTCCCTTTCTATAGGGTCTGTAAGTCTCGTCATGTGACACCGAGAAATCACGATAGAATTGCAATTTTAAAAAATCTCCCGCCAAAATATGACGTTGCAGGATTATGACGTTCAAAGTTTTTGCTTGAAACGTCATATGTTTTTGTTAAAAATGCAACTTCCGGGTACAAATTATGTACCCGGAAGTTCCAAAATTGTACGAGACTTACAGACCCTATTGTATGACGTTCTTGACGACGTAAAACACCTATGAAGTTTCGTGTAATTTCCCCGAATGCATCAGACAACGGCAGTAGAATACCGAAGGAACAAGGGAAGCGATGACTACAAAACTCGAAGTCCAAAGACATGGCAGAAACGGTAACAGATAAAAACAAAGACAAAACAAGGACGTGAGACAGCTACAATGCACGGGAATAAAAAGATAACATTAAGAACTAAGGCACTCATAGTGTGAACTCCCATGAAAACCGGGAGTGACATCAGGTGCTCCGGAAGGGTAAGCATGTCCTGCTCCGCTAGCGGCACCCGTCACACTATTAGTGAGTCAATCCGGGATTGAGTCAAATCCGTGAAGACGTGAAATCTAGCTGAAAATGTCCGTTTTCATTTGGGACACAGACACGTCATATCTGTCAATGATGTCATGATGACGGCCATAGAATTTCTGAAGGGATGAAAGTAACAAAGGCTGAACAAATCCCTGACTAAGCAGCTTTTGGGACAGTGTTTTTGCTCTAACTAAAAAGTCACTGTATAAACTGCATGCCCGACAGTAACGAATCAACTGTGAAATGTACACTCCATAGGCTGGAGAGGCAGGTATATTGCTGCTCAGAAAGGGAAAGTTCACAATTGGGAAGTTAAAATCATCACGTTTGTCATACAGCTTAGATTTCAAACGTCCATTTTCGTCAGTGTAAATTAAAAGATCCAAATACGAAGCTGAAGTAGGTGTATCGGTAATCTCTTTAATTTCAAGCTCATTGGGATAGATCTGGTGTAAATATTCCTTGAATTTTGGATTATTAAGAGAAAGTACATCGTCTATGTAGCGGAAGCTGAAATTGAAGGACTGGGCTAAATGTTTTTGTTTTTTCTGTGTAAGCCCTTGTAAAAACTTCGCCTCATA
>MJUU01045923.1:155630-168066 GCA_002080025.1 Modiolus philippinarum
CCTAGCAACCATACTTAAAATGTTTGTGTAGTTTAGGACGAACATTTTCATAAATTGGATTTCAAAAATATTTGATTCAAATTTTCGTAAATTTCCTGAAAGTCTCAAAGACCACTTATTTTTTGGAATTCTACCTAGCAACCATACTTGAATTGTTAGTTTAGTTCAGGAAAATCATTTTCATCAACTGGATTTCAAAAATGTTGATTCCAGTCTTGGTAAAATTTCCTGAAAGTCTCAAAGACCACCTATTTTTTGGAATTCTACTTAGCAACCATATATCCTAGAATTCTTTTAGTAACAATAATGACTTTCAATAGATAGATTTAAAAAGTAATGAAAAAAATTATGGCCAGGGTGTATAATAATTGTTTTCTGTGTCAGACAGGGAGTGCGGGGATAGCTGTCGTTTCCGACAACATCTAGTATTAAATACTTTAAAAGTGTTTTATAGAAGATATGAATATTTGATATCTAAGCACGGTGTGACTCGCAAACAGCTTATTACCAAGTGCATTTGTCAACCTCGCTTTTATATGAATTGCTGTGTTTTGGATTTTTTATTTTCGAATTATTTCTTTCCTCGAGCTCAATTTTGCTTCGGTATTTGTCTGCCGATGTATTTTACGGAAATGTTGTTAAAAATGCCAGAAACTGAAAAAAAATTAGATAATTTACAATCATTATGTAATAGCTGATATTGACGGGATATTTTACACAAATCCGTTAAACTGGCTTTGTGATTCAATTACCTGAAGATTTTAAAGTTATACTTGACTTTTCACTGGTACTGCCGATACATGATGACTCTCTCAAAGCCCCTCGGGAAGTTTTAAGTTTGATTTTTCATCCGTATTGCGACAGTGCTTTACTATCAGACCAGGCTTCTTGGGCCAGCATTCAGTTTAGAGGCTGGCACTCTTTGACCCATCTATTTAATTTACGTTTTGTATTATTCTTTTCCTTTTCAAGACAGTCATGAGAATTTTTAAAATAAGTAGTCTGCCTGTATTGGATTTTATTCGTATGTTTATTATACTATTTGGGAACCGGGTAGAATAAGGTAAGGTTTGTGTAACTCAAATCTTCACCACTAATCGTTATTTACATCTGTCTTATTTCTGTTTTTCTAGTGCAGATCTCTCGGGGGTTATGGCGTGTGATTGTAATTTTCGGCCCATGTACGTGCTTGTAGGTGCTAACTATTATATTTTCTGTTTAATGTAAGAAATAATAATAAAAATATATAAAGAATAGTACAGGGGCCTTTTAAGGGATGCCCTTAAAATCAAGAATAAAAGAAGTCACAATCAAGATGCAAATGAATCTGTGTATACTATGCATAAGTTGTCCTAAAACTTCATAAACAAAAGAGTTAAGGAAGATTACTCGTTCTTTCATTAAAATCACAATTGGAGTAAATTCAGTGACTTATAAATTAAGCTATCGTATAGGCACTTAAAACAAATGTACAATATGCTGTAGCAAACCTACAATACATCATAATTATTCAATTATTTGTGTGTGTGTGTGTGTGTGTGTGTGTGTGTGTGTGTGAGTGGGTTGGGGATGGAGGGACAAATCATATACAAAACGATTGCACATCTCAATGAGGACACCAGCTGACAAGTAATAAATGATTATCTAACCTTGAAAAGTCTTTTAGCAGGCAGACTACCAAAACTTTTCCCTAGCTCTGCTTGTCCCCTACTGAATTTATGAAATAAATAAAATCGAGGATTGTCAATTATAAAATGGGACATGATAAATGATGGCAAGTAAGTTTTTCTTTTATTGCTGGAAAGCATAATCAATGCCAAACATTTTCATGCGGAACTCACTGGATTTATCTGTGTTTTAAAGGAACACTCTGTATTCGAATACGAAACAGATATTTGATAACTTTGTGTTGATATGGTAAACAACTTTGATGGTAGGTCCCCTAATAAAAGAATCCCGAAAAGGGAAGATGGATGACGGTATGAAATAGCCCCAATTTCTTTTGGAACACATAACCTATTTTTCAAAAATGCATCTCTTTGAAGTACTGTGTTCGGCCTTTGAACTGTAACTTTCTGTTAAATTTTATCGAAAGACGGTCAGATTTGCTTGCTTTTTGTAAGATGGGCCATGTTTTTGTCATTTTTTTATAGAGACAAAAATGCATAAATTAATGAACATTGTATTATTTTTTGGCAAAATTGGCTGTAATAAAATAATTAAACATGCAAAACAGAAGCCATGCAGCTTAAAATGTCATTTTAATGCCCCAAAAGGGATAACGCCATTTGTCGGCAAGCAAAATTCTTTATTTATACTAGTCTGCCCTCTTGAAGGAACTGCTTGAAAACAAAATGTAGTTTTTGGTATGTTTTTGTACTTTTTCAAGTATTTTAATACTCAATACACATTAATATTCATATTTGAGCTTTCTTTGATTACAAATGTGTCACTAACAAAACCTTCAAAAATATGCCCACATGCCAAGGACAATAACTCTAGATTTTGTTGAAATACCACATTTTCTCAGAACAATGTTAAGTCAGCTGAATTTGTTTTTTCTGTTGTAAGGAATATTTTATTGGCTAATTCCAATATGAAATCACCCTTTTCATGTCATTAAAATCATTTTATAATTTATAAACATCTCCATTTCACATTTTTTTCAGTCAATAGTTCAACAAATTTGAAATTCATTGGCGTCATGAGCTCTCACACAAATATTACACAATTTTTTACATCTGAACTGAATGCAGATAAAATCGACAACTTTTTATTGAAACTTAAATGCACAAATGTTAAAACCGAGTATTGTTTATTATGGTGCGAGGCTCAACCTGTATTGGGTTTTATTCGCGTGTTTATGATACTATAGGGAAACGGGATAGAAAAAGGGGAGGTTTGGGTACCCATAAACCGGTTTAACCCTACCACTGGCTTTTGCTGGTGCCGTTACCAAGTCCGGCTATCCCGAGTTCCTATCGTTATTTATGTTTGTCTCTTGTTTTCATTATTATTTTTCTGGTGCAGTTTGCTTGTAAATTGTGGCATGTGATTGTAGTTCCTGGCCATTGTAGGTGTTTGCTGTTTTCCTGTTTTTGTAATTCAAAGAAATAACTATAGAATTATGGAGACTAGAATTAGGGGAAACAAACTGAAAAATCCTGTACATGGGTTGTCTTATTTTTTAAGCTGCAATTGTGAATCGTTGTCACCTGATATGCATGTATCACACTTATGCCATGATAAATTTTGTATAAATGTCGAACATTTAAGTTAAGAATCGCAAACCGTTAATAACAACAGGCAAATCTGTAAAAATGAGGGTGAATGTTACGGCCATCTCGGTCGCAATCTGCAATTTTGATGGAATAACCTATTTTTTTCTTATAACTTATGATATAACTGACAATATTTGATCATTGGTTCCATATTTCATGCATTCATGACAAAGTTCAATAAAGGAAACCAAGTTTTAGCATTAGATAGTAAATTTAAAGTCTTCTGTACAAAATACCATTATCTTGCATAGAAAGAATGATTTTTTTACTTAAAACGGTACATGTGTTAAAAGTCATGTGTCTTTCTGAATAATGACTTAAATTGCTAACTTTTTTTTCTAATTTATTCAAAAATAATAGTACTTCAAGAAATAACGATACAATTCCTCATTCTGAACATAACTAATAGTTTCAAGCAGGCAGACTACCAAAACTTTTCCCTGGCTCTGCTTGTCCCCTACTGAATTTATGAAATAAATAAAATCGAGGATTGTCAATTATAAAATGGGACATGATAAATGATGGCAAGTAAGTTTTTCTTTTATTGCTGGAAAGCATAATCAATGCCAAACATTTTCATGCGGAACTCACTGGATTTATCTGTGTTTTAAAGGAACACTCTGTATTCGAATACGAAACAGATATTTGATAACTTTGTGTTGATATGGTAAAAAACTTTGATGGTAGGTCCCCTAATAAAAAAATCCCGAAAAGGGAAGATGGATGACGGTATGAAATAGCCCCATTTTCTGTTGGAACACATAACCTATTTTCAAAAATGCATCTCTTTTAAGTACTGCGTTCGGCCTTTGAATTGTAACTTTCTGTTAAATTTTATCGAAAGACGGTCAGATTTGCTTGCTTTTTGTAAGATGGGCCATGTGTTTGTCATTTTTTATAGAGACAAAAATGCATAAATTAATGAACATTGTATTATTTTTTGGCAAAATTGGCTGTAATAAAATAATTAAACATGCAAAACAGAAGCCATGCAGCTTAAAATGTCATTTTAATGCCCCAAAAGGGATAACGCCATTTGTCGGCAAGCAAAATTCATTATTTATACTAGTCTGCCCTCTTAATGAGAAATTTTATCACATATACAAAAAACAACATTAATGGACTTGAATTGATAGACGCAGTAGTTTAAAAACAGCACAACACACACAGCAGGAGTATTAACTTATTGCCCATGATCTAGGTCAGCTAGGATAATAAAAAAAATGCAGAACACAATTTTCAAGATTTGGTTTCCAAAGGGAAAGGACAAAGTAGGTGCAAAAACACCAGAAAAAAATATAAATCGCTAAGGGCCTTACTTGGTAAAGGCATTTCAAAAGAAATGATTGGTTGAAGCGGTTTTATTGCGCGCCAAACCTCCCCTTGTGGTAGTGTTCGGTAGGAACTCGACAGTTATTGCTATTGAAAGGTCGGAGACAATAAAATAAAATGGTCATCCAATTAATAAGTAAAAAGGGTTCTTAAAATCACAGTTCAGACTTAACCTCCAAAAGTTTCCACATTGGACTGATATCTAAAAAATAAATCTTTAATAATCGTATGAGACGTGTTTTTAAGCTCACCCAAGTACTAAGTAAAAAAGAATCTTGAATCTCAGTTCAACTTCAAAATTTTCCACTAGGAACTGAAAGCTATCTAAAACTTCTTTAATAATCGTATGAGACGTAGTTTTTCAAGCCTTGATTAATAAGGCGGTCATGGCGGTAGGAACTCAACAGCAATTGCTATTGAAAGACCGGAGACAATAAAATGAAATGCTCACCTAAGTACTAAGTAAAAAGGGGATCTTAAAATTACAGTTCAGATCGATCCTTTAAAAGTTTCCACACGGGACTGATATTTAAAAAACATAAATCTTTTATAATCGTGTGAGACGTGTTTTTAAGCTCACCCTAGTACTAATTAAAAAGGAATCTTGAATCTCAATTCAACTTCAAAATTTTCCGCTAGGAACTGAAAGGTGTCTAAAAATTCTTTAATAATCGTATGAGACGTAGTTTTTAACCGGGTTTTCCATCGGAAAAATCCGGTTATTAAAATGGCGGTGGGCGGGCGGCGGGCGGACGGCTGCCAAATGGGTACATCATTTGTCCGGAGCAAATCTCCTACAGTATTTAAGATAGGAAGTTTTTATTTTGCAGATCAATTGTACATATATCAAAGGTGTGCATGGTTCTTTGATTTTCATGTTTGATAATTAATGTCAAAAATATCAGTTGTTGAGCTTGGTCATTTTTAGGTCAAATTTAAACAAAAGGGTACCCCCTTTGTCCGGAACAAATCTCCTATAGTATTTGAGATGGGGAATTTTATTTTGCGTATCAATTGTACATATACAAAGGTGTGCATGGTACTTTGATTTTGATTTTTAATAATCAATGTCAAAAATATCAGTTGTTGAACTTAGTCATTTTTTACGTCAAATTCTTAACAATAGGGTACCGTCTTTGTCCGGAGCAAATCTCCTACAGTATTTAAGATAGGAAGTTTTTATTTTGCATATCATTTACATATATCAAAGGTGTGCATGGTACTTTGATTTTGATTTTTGATTATTAATGTCAAAAATATCAGTTGTTGAACTTAGTCATTTTTACGTCCACTTTTTGAACAATAGGATACCCCCTTTGTCCGGAACAAATCTCTTACAGTATTTAAGACAGGAAGTTTTTATTTTGCAAATCAGTTGTACATATATCAAAGGTGTGCATGGTACTTTGATTTTGGTTTTTGATAATTAATGTCAAAAATATCAGGACTGGGTTGCACAAAAGTTAATAGACTATTAAATATTTAATAGTCTATTAAGCTTTAACATTTCCTACTAATTTAATAGACTATTAACTTTTAATAGTCTATTAAATTTTAATTGAGCTTTGTGCAACCCAGTCCAGTTGTTAAACTAACTCCTTTTAACGTCAAATATTTCCCAATAGGGTGTCCCATATGTCCAGACCAAATCTCCTACAGTTTAATAGACAGGAAGTTTTTATAATGCAGATCATTTGTACCTGTATCAGAGGTGTGCACAGTACTTTTATTTTCCTTTTTGAATAAAATCCAAGTTGCTGAACTTTTCGAAATAGGCTGCTTTGATTATATCCCCAGCATATGGAGTATATATTTCACAATTAATTCGTTACTGTAGAGCGTGCAGTACATACAGTGACTTTGTGGAAAGAGCAAAAGCACTGTCACAAAAACTGCTGAGTAAGGGATATGTTCAGCCTTTGTTACTTTCGTCCCTTCAGAAATTCTATGGCCGTCACCATGACATCATATTAGATAGATATGAAATGTCAGTGTCACAAATTAAAACTGACATTTTCAGCTAGATTCGCGTCTTCCCTGATTTGACATTACCGGTTTTGACTTAACCCTGGATTGACCCACTGACAGTGTGACGGGTGCTGTGCACAGAGCAGGACATGCTTACCCTTCCGGGGGCACCTGATGTCACTCTTGTTTATTGAGAGTTCACACTGTTAGTGCTTTAGTTTTTTTGTGGTGTATATGTTATGTTCGTGTGTTTTGTGGGCATGTGGTGTCTTTGGTCTTCCGTCTTTTGGTGTTCTTGCTTTTGCCTTGTCTCTGGACTTTGATTTGTGTAATCTTGTGCTTTGTTCCTTCGGTATTCTACTGCCGTTGTTTTGGTGGAAGGTTTAACATTGAAAATTAATGAAAATTATAAGTACAGTTAAACCTGTCTATAAAGGTCACTCAGGGAATGCAGGACAAGTGACCACTATATGCAGGTGACCTTTATATAAAGGAGCCAGTTTTCCAAATTTTTGTTTTGTTTCGAATTAGAATGTCCGCTTTACCTGTATACAAAATTTACACGTCCAAAGGGAACCTTTCTATCACATGCAGCAGCACTATTGTCATAGTTTTCCAAAATTTCACGTTTTCGCTTCAAAATGATTAGAATCTGTGTTTGTCCAACACCCATTTCTTCAGCAACATTCCTGGAATTTTTCCTACTGTCCAGAAGATTAATAAATTTTACACGATCCCCTAGACGTAATGCTTTCCGAGTCGATTTTGGGGTTTTGTTGATAAAATTAATCAAGATCAATAGAAATGTTTTTATTTACCTGATTACATTGTTTACACATCGAACAGCTGATTACCACAAAATCAATAAAATTTCACATTCAGAATACATTTTTCGTACCGTTATACTGGTTTCCGAATGAATACTTATACTTCAGGTGTAAACAATATACGAGAGATTACCGTTATAAGAAGGCACTTTGACTAGAAAGACTCGATTTTACTGACCACTGACCGCGTTGAGGAGGTGACCGCTATAAATACTACATTTATATAGTAAAATCTGCAGGGAAGCAAAATATGTGACCGTTATGAAAAGGTTAACGCTATACAAAGGTGATCGTTAGACCAGGTTTTCAAATATTTAGGGTCAACCAATGTGTAAGATATGCTATCCATGTAAAAGAAAACCTGTTTTGCTGTCATATTGACAGCTTTCCTCTTGTTCAAGCCTTGATTAATAATGCGGTCATGGCGGTAGGAACTCAACAGCAATTGCTATTGAAAGGTCGGAGACAATAAAATGAAATGTTCATCCAAGTACATGTACTAAGTGAAAAGGGGATCTTAAAAATCACAGTTCAGACCGAACTTCCAAAAGTTTCCACACGCGACTGATATCTAAAAAATAAATCTTTAATAATCGTATGAGACGTGTTTTTTAATCTCACCCAAGTACTAAGTAAAAAAGAATCTTGAATCTCAGTTCAACTTCAAAATTTTCCACTAGGAACTGAAAGTTATCTAAAAATTCTTTAATAATCGTATGAGACGTAGTTTTTCAAGTCTTGAATAATAAGGCGGTCATGGCGGTAGGAACTCAACAGCAATTGCTATTGAAAGGCCGGAGACAATAAAATGAAATGCTCACCCAAGAACTAAGTGAAAAAGAGGATCTTAAAATCACAGTTCAGACCGAACCTCCAAAAGTTTCAACACGGGACTGATATCTAAAAAATAAATCTTTAATAATCGTATGAGACATGTTTTTTTAAGCTCACCCAAGTACTAAGTAAAAAAGAATCTTGAATCTCAGTTCGTATGAGACGTACTTTTTTAAGCCTTGATTAATAACTGCGCCTAATAACAAAAATCCAAATAATTGGTGCTAGCCCTCGCGTAACAATCAATGTGACACATGCACTCCAACAGCAGGAGAATTAGGAATAATACTCTCTATGTGATGGAAATTAATAATTTTGAAATTAGATTCGTCCATTTGGTCGTCAATTTTGTACTGAGATAACCATTTTTATCAAATTGGAGATGCAGGTCTAAAAAATAAAGAGTATTTGTTTCTTCTATCTCTAGTTTTTTAGGATATATTGAAGCGATCCATTTAGCAAAGATGCATCATGAATTAAGAGAACATCATCAATATCTGCAAATGAGATAAAATTATCTAGCACCTTGTATTTTAATAGCCTTTATGAGTATCTAAAGAAATTCATTGGGAATATAAGAACCAGTATGTAAGCAGAGGAGCACATTTTGTACCCTTTGATATACCAAAGTGCTGTTGATAAATAGCACCTTCCAATTTGAAAAAAAGATATTATCATTAAAATTATCCAGCATCAATTACACCTGTTATTCATACTTGTAATAGCAAACTTTTCTTTCTATTTGGAACCTTACAATATCTATTTTTTTGTAAATTTTGATGAAAACTAAGGAGTATCTCCCTCATGCTCTGTCCTTAGCTGATTTTGGCTTTACATTTAGATCATATTGGTTATTTGTTCTCTATTAGTTTTTTAACATCTTTGAGTTAATGGTCTTCCAAACATTTAGATTTTATCTGCACTGAAGAGACATAAGTTGTCGAAATGTGCATATGCAGAAATTAAATTCACAGCAACTTCGCTGTTTAGTTATTTTTTAAACTTTTGAAAAAATGTCGATTTGAAGCCTTATACAAACTAATTTCTTTTAATCGGAAAAGGCTTTTTAACGATACCTTTAATTCTCGATTTTAATTTATCATAATGAACAGCGTGGAAAAATATCTTTGCTTCGAGACTCTATTACTAGGAGGCTCAATCACAAGCGAGTTTGATCAATAAACTCTAGTCTGTTCGGTTTTGGTCCCCACGAGGAAAATCCGGATTTGAATAAGTAGTGACTAATGGAACCATCGAAAGATCACTCAGTGCCGTCAACCTCTAACTCTAGTTCGACTAATCTCAGGTGGCATGCTTGTCTTGTTTTACAAGACATGCGCAATAAAGATTGCATTTGCTCAATTAACTACAACACTGCGTAAACTTATGGGAACAATAGCGAGTTCGTTTTTGCTATTACTGAAACTGTAGATACTATTGTAGTTGCTCAAATTCGCTCCGAGCTAGTCTTTTAATGAAACTATGTCGCATTATTAAAATTATTATATTTTTGGTTGTGATTAAGTTTCGTTCCTAATTGTTTGGTATAGGCGCTAGCAAAAGTAGTAGGGTCAAATAACAAAATACCGAAATTACTCCTCATTGCAGGTCAAATCAAAACATCTTGGAATCCATCAACCAAAATAAGTGTAAAAGCTGATAGAGAAAAAATACCTTTGGGATCTAAATAGAAAATCTAAAATAAGCAATGCAAGCGGGAGATACTCCTTAAATCTTTTGATTTAATTATTGCTGGTTTCCAAGTAAAATCGGTTTTCGGGTCAGCACCGAAGTACTGGCGACTGGGTTGGTGAATTATCCCAAGGACTATTAGTCCACCAGCCGAAGGCATCGACCCAGTCGTAATAAATAAGAAAATTCTAAAGTTACTTTAAAATTGAACTTCTGCATATGGTAAAGCGATGTTTGCAGTGTTTTTAATGAGTTATTGCTCAGATACACCAAAATATTTCTCCGTTTTCAAGGGTCATAGCTACAACATCACACGAAACTTCTTAATTGAAAAGACATTGTAAAACTTTGAACTCAATTCTGTGAATAACAGCTTACACTTACATGTCTATTTTAAAGACTGTTTGCAACTTTGCCTACAACGTTTTAGTCAGAAACCTAAATATACAAGATTTCAACTCAACAAATAGAGGGTTGTGTGTACATTGGACAAAATCCTTACAAAGACAGGGTAAAGTATGCAAACAGAATAATGCTTATATTATTATTCTTCATCTTGGAGTTACCATGAAGCCTCCAAAATATGCAAATACTCATATCCCATAATAAGTTCAATACTGACTCTAGCATTGACCTGAGCGGATTTCACTTAATAGAAACCACCAAAAAAAAAAGACAAACGTAAACAACAACAGGAACTCGGGACAGTTTAAAGTTTAAAGATAAATTATATGTAATATAAAAAATACATAAGTTACATAGTAAACGGTAAATTTTGTTATTCTGTACACGTGTTTCAAGGAGTAACCTCTCATCGGCAGCATTAGAATCAAATGATATGGAAATTCATAATACAATTTCTAATTTCGTTCATAAAAGCAATCGGAAACCTTCAAGGGAGAGACGGACTCGACTGTGGATAAACGCTTTCTTAGGGCGATGTATAAAAATCATAACGGAATGTCTAAATAAATCTTAGCAATAATTAGTCTCAGAAAAAAATATCCATGCGATGTTCTTTGTTATGTAAAATTATTACAAAATATTATTTCTGACCGAATTCATGAAAATTTTGAAAAAGAGTAGGCAAAGAAAAATTCATTATTTCGTCCTTTCTTTATTATTTGTATCACGTTTTAACGGGAACAGACGACACAAGTCAATGGTTTTCCGTTGACATACGGAGGACATTTAAGTGATCCACACATCCCTCCAACTAAATACACCACTGATTGACCATTGTCTGCGTCACCTCCTGATACACCAACTGGCTTGTTGTCAATACATATGTACTCTGTTGGTTGCCAATTCCCACCAGCCCACTGGGACAATAAATATCCCCAGTATTCTAACGTCCATCCACTAGGACATGACTTCTGACCAGGTATCATCAGAACTGATGTTCTTCTTGGTGTGAAACATACAGCACATGACAAGTCTTTGTTAAAGATTTAAACAAAAACAAAACAAGCGTGGAATCAGAAAATGTCGCTTATTTGTTCACAGAATAATATAAGAGAATTGACAATATTGTATAAAGCATCGAAATCAGAGGTTTGTCAATAAGAATGGGGGATAATGGGTCAAATAGGAAAATGTAAATGAATTTACGTGAATGAATATATAGGAGAAAACGAAATGATTACGACAAAAGGAAATTTTTTAAGGGTCACTGTGCCCTATTAAAATAAGAAATATACAATAAATGCGACAATGTAATAGTACACTGAACCAAACGCAATAAAAATTTTCACATATTAGTCATTGCATGCATTTTGTACTGATTTAGAAAAAAATGTTAACAATTATTTTATCTCAGTATATATTAACATAACTACAAAAATTTCTAAATCAAAATTACTATTTGTCACCTTTTCCAATTTGTAGCTATTTATCGGTCAATAATTTCTCAGGCTATTGACTGGCAGTGTAAATATTGTTCCTGCTTTTCTACTGGATAAAAATTTTGATGATAATTCATAATGCTCTGACATTATTGTGTCCAAGTGACAACTCTGAAGTAGTTATGCAGATTACAGTAAACACTATTCACTTTGCAGCAGAATAAAACTTATTGATGAAAGTACACTACCAACAATTTACCTACATTTTTCAAGTACTTTTAATGCCACTATATGAACAGTACTGGTAACAAATATCATCATTCAGTACATTTCTTACTCATATATTTTCAGTACATTTAATTCTTGCATCTTTGCAGTAATGTAAAAGGAAGTTACTTTCAGTACTAAACATTGCAGTCATTTTCAGTACTGGAATTTACAGTCACTTTTTAGTACTGAAAATTACAGTCAAATTTCATTACTGGAAATTACAGTCCCTTTTCAGTACAGTAATTTACGGTAATTTTTCAGTACTGAAAATCAAAGTCACTTTTTAGTACTGAAAATTACAGTCATTTTCCAGTACTGAAAATTTCAGTCACTTTTTCGTACAAAAAATTACGGTAACGTTTCAATACAGAAAAGTACAGTTATTTTC